>JAVJIF010009332.1:15000-194069 GCA_038442645.1 Agave tequilana | reverse complement strand
TACTTATGTAATATTATGTCACAGTCTGTGATGACTTAGTACTTATACTTTTGTGTTGGAATGTATATTACCACGTATTTCTATACTTTGATTCATGTATTGTACTGATGCTTTGCGTACATACGTGATGGTACTATCCCCTGCGTATGTATGTCGCAGTAGTGTCTCCGTATCCGTGGGATCGGGGCGCTACACCTTGGCTAACCGTGATGACTTCGTGTTGCACTTGGTCTAGCATCCCCCTGAATCGAGCGCACATATGAATATTAGATTGTATCGTGGCTCCGAAACATACTGGATCGCCTACAGAGCATGCATTGTCCCCATCTCTATATGTTACATTAACTGTCCCAGTGCGATGACCTCGCACGCCAAACCATCCACCATTTTGACAGTCCCTTACTCTTTTGCCACTAAGAAGTTGAACATCTCCTTCTGGTAATATACATAAATTGTACTATCAGAATCTAATATTCAGCCTTTATTTGTAGAAGTGGTATCTATGTAAGTCGTTAACACATAGGTGTCTGATGCAACCTCTGATATGTCTGCCTTCACAGTTTGCCTTTTTTTGTTCAACCACTCCTGTCGATACTTGCAGTCATTCTTTTAATGATCTTCTTTGTGACAAAAGTGACATGCCTTTGACGAATCCAGACTTCTCTTCTTTTACTTCCTATGACCACCAAACCTAAACCTTTACGCGCATCTTGATTTGGCCTTTTTCAAATCTCATTTGATAACAGAGATGTCGTGACCTCCTCCAAGATGAGAGTTTTCTTTTATGAGAGTATGGTGGTTACGATATGATTGTATGACTCTAGAAGCAAACTGAGAAGTATTAGCGTCTTGTCCTCCTGGTCGATCTTCACATCAACACTGTTGTCCCTTTGTCATGCCCCGTTAACAAAATACACTAATGCGGGTGCGTTACAAGAGTCAATGACATAATTTTTCAAATACGCTAAACCTCCGTACAAGGAATAAAAAACAATATAATGTTGGAAATAATAGAACTATAATGCGGAATAAATTAAACCATGGATCAAAGAATCATGTACATCTCAAGAATAATTGAATGCATAATAATAAAACATTAATATATGCACCATACCTGAAGCCATTGAAGGTTGAATGGAAGATGAGAATCCTTGTGATTAATGGAAGAAGAAAACCTTGATCTTTCCTTTGCTTTGAACCTGCAAACCCTAATGCAAAAGATCCTCTTTTCTCTTCTCCTTTTCTTTTCTCAAAAACTTCTCTTTTCTTTTCTGATGGAGAGACTCACAATAATAATGAGCGTAAGTTTTGATTTCTTTACAGGAGGAGAAAAGTGGGTCGCACATTTGCAATTAGACCCCTTGAAATAAAGCCTTTCCATCATGGCATCTTTTATATTTCAAGAGACTAAATAAACTATATAAATGTGACTTTAATATGGGCATAATATCATATCAGTTAACTTTAATAGGAATCCAATGCAAATAACCAAGGTTATATTGGTCCACCTTTAATATGAGATTAACATTCTCCCACTTGGACCATTAACCGATTAGGTTAAAACTTTAGAAAACAAATAAAAGAAAAGACTCATTTTAAAAAATCATTTTGACTCCATTGGATTCCATACTGAAAAAACTTGACACGTGATCACGAATTTAAAAAACAACAACTGATAAGCCCAAATATGAAATACCGTAATACTGCAATTAGTTTGGACTACCAATGCGAGTCATAGCGGTTATACAACATCAATCGTCATACTCCCTTCTATGTACCACAACATTGATAACCCTTACTAATTGAGTCCATAACCAAAATGACCCCTGTAATTGTCTTGTAAAGACATTTCCTGTTTAACATACATCCAAACATAATATGTGCACACATAATTGGATAACAGGAAACACAGAAACAGAACTTTTATTTGTACAATAATGTCAATTACATAAGCACCAAAATACACATTTACAGATTGCCCAAAAGACCCATTCTTACAACATGTTCCTTGAATGTCTTTGGAGGCAATCCCTTTGTCATTGGATCAGCAACCATTAAAGTGGTACTTAAACTTACAATTGACACTTTCTGTTTCTCAACTCTTTCTCTAACCACCAAGTACTTAAGTTCTATGTGTCTAGAACCATTAGAGTACTTACCATTCTTAGAGAAGAATACGGCTGCTGTATTGTCACAATATATCGTCAGCGGCTTGGCAATAGAGTCAACTACACCAAGTGCTGAGATGAAATTCCTTAGCCATAATGCATGATTTGTGGCCTCAAAACAAGCTATGAACTCAGCCTCCATCGTGGATGAAGCAATAATGGACTGCTTCACACTCTTCCACGAGATTGCCCCACCTGCTAGCAAGAAAATAAATCCTGAGGTAGACTTCCTGCTATCTGGGCAACCACCAAAATCTGAGTCTGAATAGCCGATCACCTCCAACTGATCTGATCTCCTGTATGTGAGCATATAGTCCTTTGTCCCTTGAAGATACCGCATAACCTTCTTAGCCAACTTCCAGTGCTCCATTCCTGGATTGCTTTGGTATCTTCCAAACATCCCTACTGCAAAACTGATATCTGGCCTGGTACAAGTGCTTGCATACATCAAGCTCCCAACAGCTGATGCATACAGAACTTTCTGCATTTGACCCTTTTCTAAGTCATTTCTGGGACACTGGCTACCACTTAATCTGTCACCCTTCTGAATGGGTGCAGGACTGACTGAACACATTTCCATATGAAATCTTTTCAAGACTCGATTGATATACCCTTTCTGAGACAATCCTAGCAATCCTTGAGATCTATCCCTGAAGATCTCTATGCCAATAACATAATTTGCCTCACCCATATCAATCATCTGAAAATTCTTGGTAAGATAGCTTTTAGTTTCATACAGCAAACCAAGATCACTACTGGCTAACAAGATGTCATCTACATACAGAACCAGAAAAATAAACTTGCTCCCACTGATCTTTAGATATATACACTGATCAACAGTGTTTTCTGTAAATCCAAAAGAGGTAATGGTATCGTTAAACTTTATATACCATTGCCTGGAAGCTTGTTTAAGTCCATATATAGATTTCTTTAATTTGCAAGCCAAGTGTTCTTGTTCTTTAATTGCGAACCCTTCAGGTTGCTCCATGTAGATATCTTCATCCAAATTTCCATTTAGAAAAGCAGTTTTCACATCCATTTGATGTAACTCCAAATCATAATGAGCTACAAGTGCCATAATGATTCTAAGAGAATCCTTCTTTGATACTGGAGAGAAGGTCTCTGTATAGTCAATGCCTTCTTTCTGAGTGAAACCTTTGGCCACAAGTCTAGCCTTATATCGTTCGATATTGCCTTTAGAGTCGCGCTTGGTCTTAAAGACCCATTTACACCCGACTTTCTTACAGTTATAAGGCAATTCAACGAGATCCCAGACTTGGTTTTGGTCCATAGATTTCAACTCATCTTTCATAGCATCAACCCATTTACTAGAATCATTGCATTCTATGGCTTGTGAAAATGAAACTGGATCTTTATTAATCCCAATATCATAGTCAGATTCCTGTAGATATACCACATAATCATCTGAAATGGCAGATCTTCTTTCCCTTTGAGATCTTCTCAAAGCTGCCGGTTGTGGTGGTTCTACAATATTTTCAATGGGAATATCTTCATGGAGTGGTGAACCAACATTAACTTGTTGTTCTGGAATCTCAACTTGATGATCAAGCTGAGGGACACAATCTCTCTTGAAGAAAAGGGTATTGGGATATTTACCCTTACCACTTCAAGATCTACCTTTCTTGGTTCAGTACTCCCACTAATTTCATCATTTTTCAGGAATCTGGCATTACCAGTTTCAACTATTCTTGTACTATGGTTAGGACAATAAAATTTGTATCCCTTAGACTTATCTGGATAACCAATGAAATACCCAGATATGTTTTTAAGTCTAATTTCTTTTCTTGTGGATTATATATTCTAGCCTCTGCTGGACAACCCCAAACATGTAAATGTCTTAAACTGGGTTTCCTACCAGTCCACAACTCAAAAGGAGTTGTTGGGACAGCCTTACTAGGAACCCTGTTCAAGATATACATAGCAGTCTTTAAGGCTTCATTCCACAATGAATTGGGTACATTAGAGAAGCTCATCATGCTCCTAACCATATCCATAAGTGTTCGGTTCCGCCTTTCAGCAACACCGTTCTGCTGAGGCGTACCTGACATTGTGTATTGAGCACAAATGCCATGCTTTTCTAGAAATTGGCAAATGGACCAGGATGTTGTCCTGACTTATCATATCTACCATAAAATTCACCACCTCGATCTGATCTTATGATTTTAACCTTTCTATCTAATTGTCTCTCGACTTCAGTAATGAACACCTCAAGGATGTCAACAGCCTGAGACTTTTCATTTATTAGATAAACATAACCATAACGTGACAGATCATCTATAAAGGTAATGAAATATCTCTCTCCAGTAAAACATGGAATGGAGAGTGGTCCGCAAATATCTGTATGAATTAATTTCAGGAGTTCTTTACTTCTTGTGGCACCTTTCTTAGTGTGTTTGGTTTGCTTTCCTTTTATGCAATCCACACACACATCAAAATCAGTGAAGTCTAGGTTATCCAAAATCCCAGTCTTCACTAATCTTATAATTCTATCCCTGGAGATATGCCCCAGTCGCCTATGCCACAAGATTGAGGATTTTTCATTTATTAAGCCACGTTTTATACCAACATTCGAATGCAGAGATAATAAAGATTGTGCAAACTCATCATTCAATGAAATTTTATATAAACCATCACATAAAATTCCATGTCCAACCGGAATTGAATTATACATTAAAGAGAGTTTTCCACAACTAAACAAAACAGAATATCCAAAAACATCTAATTTGGATAATGACATTAAGTTTCTTGAAATTGAAGGTACATAAAAAGTATCCTCAAGATCCATCTGATGACCCGTCTCCAAGAGTAGTCGATAAACACCAACATATTCGACCTCCACTTTGAGACGGTTCCCCATAAAGACGAATCTCTCACTTTCCTTCGGTTTCCGGGTTGTAAGGAATCCCTGCATTGAATTAGTTATATGAGTTGTGGCTCCAGAGTCAATCCACCAAGTATTAGAAGGAACTTCAGCAAGATTTGATTCAAAACATACAAAAGAAAGATTTGTACCTTTCTTTTCGAACCAAGCTTTCCTCTTGTTGCAGTCCTTCTTCACATGTCCTTTTCTGCCACAGAAGTAGCATTTGACAGTGAAAGCTTTTCTATGACCTTGGCTACTTTCCCCATGGTCATTTCCTTTCTTTGATGGAAATCTCTTACCTCTTCCATATTTACTTTTCTTATGGATACCTCCTGAAGTTACTGCCAACACTGAGTGCTGTCCTTCTTGCCTCAGTCTCACTTCCTCTTGAACACACATACCAGTTAGCTCATTCAAGTTCCACTTATCCTTATGAGTATTGTAGTGGATCTTGAATGGCCCAAACTGAGGAGGAAGTGAGTTGAGGATGAACTGTACCAAGAATGACTCATCAACTTTCATTCCCAGTGATCCTAGCTTAGCAGCCTTATCAGTCATGTTTAGAATGTGTTGCTGAACTCCTCTATTACCATCATATTTCATGGTGGTAAGTTCAGCCATGAGGGTGCCAGCTAATGACTTATCTGCAGACTTAAAACGGTCTTTAACCGCACTTAATAGTTCAGATGCAATAGTTGTAGGAGGGAGTGAAGTCTTGATGTTATTAGCTATGGTCATCTTTATGAACATAAGACTGAGCCTATTAGACCTTTCCCAAGCTTTGGCATGGCTGACCTGTTCTGCTGTACTCTCAGCAGTTACTTCATCAGGTTTGTCAACTCTTAAGGCCATGTCTAGGTCCAAAACACCCAGTGTAAACTGTACATGTTCAAACCACTCTGAAAAGTTTGTACCATCCAAGGCCGGAATGCTGGTGGCATGAGTGTGAAGGGAAGTAGGGACGTTCACTGAAACATAATAGGACATTGCTCACATTAGGCCACTAATCAATACAAGTTTTAAATTTAATTAAGATGAACTATTGATATCACTTTGATTTCTCCTTTGGGCGAAACCTAAGCATATCTAGTGTTCACTCTTTAGGTGAGAACTTTTATCACCTATGTAGGTCTAATATAATTTATGTCACTTAGTTAGTAAGTCATGTTACCTTTGGGTATCTAATTCCACACCACTAAGTTACATAAATTATACTATCCTACCCCGGTTCATAATTATTTGAAAGAGACTTTCCTTTGGGCCAGTCCCAATCTCCTAACTAGAACCGCCATCGAGAATATTATTGTCTTTTATGTCTACCTCATTGACAAGTCTTTTATGTAGTTGTATATTCATAAGGTTTACTAACCTAGGTCACTTTGGCAACTACTAAATCAATAAGCCTTATGAATACAAAACTAACCAATAATATTCTCTAATTCTTTTATTTGAGTAAAGCCATAATATCTCAATACATTACTTGACCAAGCATCAATCTATATTAACACAATAACTTAAATGTGTAATGTACATTATGATTGATTATTAACAGGTATTAGTCGACTACAAGGAAGGATTAGTCGACTTGGGTCAAGTCCAGTCGACTACACATTTAGGTCTAGTCGATAGGGCAAAAGAAAGTTAGTCGACTATACCAATATTATTAGTCGACTATATATTTATTAGTCGACTACACAATTTTATTAGTCGACTCCTGTGGGAAGACAAACTTTCGGTTGAAAATTAGTCGACTTGACAAAATGGTTAGTCGACTATACACTTTACTAGTCGACTAGTCAAAAGTTATAAGTCGACTCCTGAATCCAACAGAAAGTTCTAAACTTTCGGGAAAATAAATTAGTCGACTATAGCCTATTATTAGTCGACTAATAGTCGACGAAACAGTTATTTGAGACAGTTCCTGTTCCGACGATTTTAATCCATAATTATCAAAAATTAGAGTTTTTTTAATTCCTTGATTTTGATCCCAATTTAATTGCATAATTAGAGGAATATGAACATGATATTAGGGCTATTAAATCCTCTACAAATTCTACAATTAAAATGATCAAAAATTGAATCGTTAATCAAAAACCCTAACTTTTCATAATTCCTAAATCCAAGATGTATTGATTCTTTAACCTGGCTCTGATACCAAATGTTGGAAATAATAGAACTATAATGCGGAATAAATTAAACCATGGATCAAAGAATCATGTACATCTCAAGAATAATTGAATGCATAATAATAAAACATTAATATATGCACCATACCTGAAGCCATTGAAGGTTGAATGGAAGATGAGAATCCTTGTGATTAATGGAAGAAGAAAACCTTGATCTTTCCTTTGCTTTGAACCTGCAAACCCTAATGCAAAAGATCCTCTTTTCTCTTCTCCTTTTCTTTCTCAAAAACTTCTCTTTTCTTTTCTGATGGAGAGACTCACAATAATAATGAGCGTAAGTTTTGATTTCTTTACAGGAGGAGAAAAGTGGGTCGCACATTTGCAATTAGACCCCTTGAAATAAAGCCTTTCCATCATGGCATCTTTATATTTCAAGAGACTAAATAAACTATATAAATGTGACTTTAATATGGGCATAATATCATATCAGTTAACTTTAATAGGAATCCAATGCAAATAACCAAGGTTATATTGGTCCACCTTTAATATGAGATTAACATATAACATATATAATTTCAGCCTTATTACACAAGTACAAAAATGTCACAAAGTCATGATTTATTACATAAAAAGGAACATATAGGAAAGAAACAAAGATCCTCACGAGGTGGAATGAAGACAAGACAACTATCGGAGCTCTACAACACGTTCAAAATACTCCTGATCGTGTTGTTGGCCCAAGGGTAATTGTTCTTTATTATGATGATTCTAAAACTCATGGAGTTTGTAATACTAATTATCTTAAAGTGTTTTTAGTACACATGTTTCAAGAGTGAAAGTTTCAGCTTCAAAAGAATATTCAAGTAACTGAACTCTATCTTAAAGAAAATATATTTGAAGACCTTTACTTGAAGTTTTTGAAGATCGAGTCTCCTCTTGCATTTTTCTTATGTAAGATTTCTTAGTTTGCTAAAGTTAAGTGGAGTGGATTGATGCTTAAGATATCACACACACAAACTTTGTGTATATATATATATATATATATATATATATATATATATATCTTTGTTTTGAAAATATATGTCCAAAATAATTTCAAGTTATTATTATATTTTTCAAAAGACTTTTTTAACAATATTTTAAAAGTTTATCAAAAAGATTTAAAAAAAATTTCTTTGTTTTTGGGCTACTGTTGGTCGACCGCTACGCAGAGCAAAGGATTTGTCAGTCGATCGCTCGGTTGACTGGGCATGCACATAATTATGCGTTGGCCTTTGGCTCTGAGCCCGGTCGATCGCTGGCTTAGCCTTAGTTTTGGCTAGCACTGGCCGGTCGATCGCTCGGTCGACCACTAGCACTAAGCTTAATACTGAGCTCAAAGTGCAACTCTTGTCGGTCGATCATATGTCGACCGCTAGCATTGGGTCATATTCTGAGCTCAAAGTGCCAGTACGGCTGGTCGAGCACCAATGATCAAACATGTATGTTTTCAAAACTAATAGCAATAATAATAACAATATTTAGTAATTAAAATGTTAATGAGTAATAGTAGTAAATATAAAGCCAAATTAACACTTAATATTCCAAAACAATTTGTTTTTAATAATAATAATAATAAAATAATAAGTAAAACCAAATAAATATTTAAAAAATAAAAATGCATACTATTAATTTGGGATATTACAGAGATCTAACATTCCCCTTAATTCCCACAAGAGTATTCACCTTCTCCTTGAATCCCTCTAGATTATAAGAATATTCTTTCTATTTTTGTACCGTTATCTACTCCTCTCTTTGCATTGGTTTCTTTTATTCTCCGTGTGTTGTTATAATAAACTAGATTTCAATCTTTATTTTCAAAGTTTTACAGTACAAATTCTATTAGAACTGTGAGATGATCTTGGTCGTTGGATGCTTAAAGAAAAATCCTTATAAGAGTTAATTTTCTTGATCTAGAACAATTTTGAACTCTTTAATCTTTAGAAACAAATTCTTCAATAAATAGAATTTGAGTTCTATTCAGAGTTTACCAGGAAAGAAACCTGAATGGGCCCGAAAAGGAAATCTGAATATGATTCTGGGCTTTTGGTTGTCGGCAGGCCCGAGCGACTGTCGACAGGCCTGTCGACAGTGCCTGCTGTTTGTCGTAAATCTGAGCTGCATTTCTTCTCTATTGAGTGCAGTCGACATGCCTGTTGACCGCCCATTGTGTGCGATTGATAGGCCTATCTGTTAGCCCAAAGGCTCATCACTCTAGTTTTGATGATGATCAATTCATGTAGTTATAGTACTAATGATCTTGTGTTTAATTAGTCTCAGATTTATGATCAAGATCTTAGTTGGTGTTTAGTTTCAACAAAGGATTTAAAGTCAAGTTTTGGAGCTAGCACGGTTTGATCCAAGAGCCTATGCATCAAGACCACATCAAGTACTCAAGAGGAGTCTAGCTCTTTGGATCAAGTTTGGACCAAGTCAAGAGGAGAAGAAGACTTCAAGAGAAGACTGCAAGAAAAGACTTGTGTCTAGGTTTGTTTTTATTAAGATTTTGTTTTTAGATAAAATGTAAAGGATAAAATAGTTGGTGGATTGCTCAAGTATACCATATACACTCACACACAAGATTTAGATGTGTTTTCATAAAAGAGTTTTTATTTTGAAAAAATATAAAAGAGTTTTCATTTTGGAAAAATATCGTTTTGATTTTTGGAGTTTAATATATACATGTCTTTAACCAAAACTATTTTTAGTGTTTATTGTCAAAAACATAGATATTTCATCATGTATGTGTAGTGGATCATATCCATACACTCTAAGCTTTAAAAGAGTTTAAAATATCTTGTTTTTGTATTTGGAGAAGTTTTGGAAAAATCTATTTTGGAAAAATACAGTTTTTGTTTTAAGCCAAAATTTCTAAGTTACAAAAATAGTTCAAAATATTTGTAACATGTCTTGATTTTACTCAAACATGTTTGTATTTCAAAGTATAATACTGAAACTATTTTTGTAGAATTTTAGAGATTTTATGGGATTTTATTTAAGCTAAAAAGACAACCTTTTAATCCTTATTTAGTTCTGGTCTGGCTTCTACCGGTCGACCGAGCTAGGAGTCGGTCGACCGAGTCGGTTGACCGATGTGCACAAACGTGCACGCCAGTTCTGGCTGGAGGGCCGGTCGACCGCCAGAGAGCTTCTGCTCTCTGGAAAGCCCTGGTCGACCGGGCCGGTCGACCGACAGAGAGTGTCTGCTCTCTGTTCCAGGCCTCGGTCGACCGGGCCGGTCGACCGCTGGCCCAACGGTCAGATTTCTGACCGTTGGCGGTCGACTGGGCCGGTCAACCGACAGCAGTCAGAACTGCTGACTGGGCTGTAACGGCTAGTTTTTGATAGGCCTATAAAATGGGACTTTCTTGGGCTGTTTTAGAAAAGATTTGAGAAGAGTTTTTGGCTAGTCTTGCATACCTATTTCAGTGGTTATATCCACATGTTTTAGAGCTATATTTCCAAATCAAAAGAGAGTTTATCAAGAGTGTTTTCAAAGTGATTTCTTGTTTTTTTCTCCACACATTCCATCCTAGTTTTCTCACACAAATACTTGAGCTATCCATTGCTATATCTACCTATAGGGATCTTTATTGTGAGATTGTTTTTAGGTGATCAAAGCGTTGTGATCACCAAAGACTTCATCTTTATTTTGAGGAGGCGGACTTGCGAGTTCGAGGTGTTTCGGGTTCTTGTGTGAACTCATTGCAGAGGTGTGGCCTCGGCGAGCTTGTGGGCTTGCGGTGTGTTTGGGAACAAGAGAGGGACTAGAGAGTCCAAGAGTTCTAGTGGGAACTCCTTGTAGGTGTTGCGGCACCAAGTTAACCGGTGGGATCGATTTTAGTGGAAATCCTTCATAGTGTTGAAGGCGGGGACGTAGAGCAAGTGTGCTCGAACCTCGAAACAAATATCCCGTGTTTGCGATTGCTCTCTCTATCTCTTACTTGTTTATACCTTACATGCTTATATTGCTTTCATCTTTATATGCTTGATATATTGTGTGCTTATTGTCATATGCTTGGGGATTGTTTGCTAACACTTGTATTCAACCAAGAGAGCCAACGCGGCACCTCAACTCTTATTTAGAGGAATCTTGAGGAGTTAGTCCAGAGCCCTTCACGGGGAATCCGGCTACACTCTTGTGTTATACTTGGTGTTTAGTTTAAAAAGTTTGAGTTTGCATTAATAAGTTTTTAATTCCGCATTAATTGACCATTAGATTAGCTAGTCACCTATTCACCCCCTCTAGGTGATTACACTATCGACCACCACACTATTTTTCTTTGATGTGCTTCTTTTTAAGCTCTTTTTCTCTTTCAACTTGATTGGATTTTCTTTAACTATCATCTCTTCTTGAAAATAAGGCAAACTCACAACACACACATATTTTATTTTTATCCCTTTATCTTCTTTTTTTTTTGTACGATTTTATTCTACCTTTTTATAATTATTTATTTTAGATTATTTTTTATTTTTCTTATTTTAATGATTTTTTCTATTTTCTTTTTACTATTCTTTTGTTTCTTTCTTGATTTTCTTTTTTTATTTTTCATAATACCTTTTTCTTCATTTTAAATTTTTTATTATTTTTTTTCTGTTCCACTTTTTTTACCTATTTTTTTGTAGATTTATTTCTTTTAGCTTATCATTATTATCTTGTCCTCGATTTTCTTAAATATTTTTGAGATTTTTCATTTTTTTCATGTATTTTTTTATTTTCTCTATTTTATAATTATATATTTTCCATTACTTTAGAATTTTAAGTTTTGACTTTTTTAAAGTTTTTTTTGAAAAATGTTTTCAAATATTTTTTATTTCTATTCTAACATTTTAATAAAAGCAACAACATATTTCTATTATTATTACTAATTATATATATTATATTGATATAAATTATTAGAATAAACTATATAATATATATCAAATTTGGAATATAATTTAAAAAATCATGTGCCTTGGCACATGCACTTTCTAGTATATGATAGGAAAAAACAAATAATGAAAAAAAACAAACCTATAAAGAAAAATAAGAAAGATTCTACTTATTATCTAATTCCTTAGAATTCAGCATTGTGACGGTAATCCTCTCTTGTAAATACTGCTACTTTCTCAGGCTTAACCAGACATATCAATCTACCTATAATATTTTTTTAACCTGAATATGAATATAGATAAAAATTCAAATCTTTAATGGTCATGTAAAGCATTTTCATATCTGATAGAAATAAAAAAGAATATTACATACTATTAAAGAAATAGATCAAATATGAATTTGAAAAAGGATTTAAAATAAAGTTGGAAGTCATTTTTGTTATGAATTATTAGATATATTCATTATTATCTAACTAGTATCCGTATCCGATCTGAATCTGAATTCGTTGTAGTCAGATATGAATACTAAGTTTGATATCTGGATGTTATCCTATTTATATTCATATCCACCATAATAAAAAATGAATACAGATATGATAATACTAATATCCGTTCATCAGCTCCTTTTACAGACAATCTCTCCTTTGTAAGCAACTTTTATTCTAAGATCAAATCAGATCACTCTAAATTTTTTACACTTACTCAATTTCAAAAGGTTATTTTTTGTCTTTTTTCTTGGGTTTATTATTTTACTGTTTATTGGTTAACAAGTCTGTCAACGGTTAGGCGGATCATGCTCGATTCATGCTTTAACACATAAAAGAAAATTTACAAAGTTGAGTAAAATATCTCATGTTGGTTTATTTGAAACAATATTTGTCTCATATATATATATATATATATATATGATGATTTCTCGTTTATAATTTTCACTTATTATATGTAATTGCTGTATGAAAATTTGTAGTGCCAGTATATCTTGCTCCAATTTTCTACAAAATATAGAAAAGACACACGGTACTGACAACTACTCATTGATTTTTTTTAATGTTTTCTCAACCGTTTATTTCTTTTCTCATTAGAAATTTTACTTCCTTTTTCAATTCATTATTTACTACATTTCTCTTTTAATTTTTATTCAATTCTATTGTTTTCTTTTTTTTCCCCCAAGTTATGATTTTCCTTTTATTTTATTTTACTTACTTTGTGTTTATTTTTCTTTTTTTTTTCTAGTTTATTATTGTTCCATTTTTTTAAAATTTGAGATTGCACCCCATTCTTTAGTTTTTATTTATCTAATTTTCTTGTTTTATGATTATATTCTACTATTTTTTGATTCGTTTTGATTTCATTTTTTATTCTTCATTATGATTATTACCTTTCCTTTTTTTCTCAAAACTGAGTTTGCACGCTTTCAATTATTTATTTTTATACCTTTATCTTCTGTTTTTTTTTTGAATGATTACCTTTTTATATTATTTATTTTAGATTTTTTTTGTATTTTTCTTATTTTAAATATTTTCTTATTTCCTTTTTACTATTCTTTTGTTTATTTCTAGATTTTCTTATTCTATTTTCATGGTTCTTTTTATTTTTACTTTTTAAAATTTTCTTTATTTATTTTTCTATTCCAATTTTAAATTTTTCCTCCATTGTTTTGTGGATTTGTTGCTTTTAGTTTATCATTATTCTTTTCTTTCTCAATTTTTTAAATATTTTTGAGATTTTTTTTTTTTTTTAATGTATTTTTGTGGGAAAATTTTGCTACAGCCATCTACTTTGCTTCATATTTAGAAAAAAAACTTAGCTTCATAATTTTATTCGCTACAGGCACATCTACATCTGCATCAATTGATTCCTCTCAGCACTTCTTTATATATTTTTATACCTCTTTTTACCCTTCCCCATCATTCCCGACATTGCTCCTTCATCTACCCTGATCCTAACGCAGAGTTAATCGCGGCCGTAGGGGCTGGAAGAGAGCCTGGAACCCCCTCCCGCGTTCTGCCCCTAAATTTTTTTTGGGATCAACCTTTTGTAGATCTCATTTGTTCATGCTCGCGATGAGTTTTGTTTATCTTTACATCTAGAAAGCATTAGGAATCAATCGATACCAGTGGACGTGGGTCTGCTGCTGCTGATGATGCTAATATGAGAATTGTGACTCATGATCACAGTTCTTTGTGAGGTTTGACTCAGAAATAAGATATTTTGTGAGGACTGCAACCATGACTACATCCATGGTCCGAGTCCTAATAAAGAGGATTGCGACCATGCATGATCGCAGTCCTCTCAAAATTAGGGCATTTTGTGAGGACTGCGACTATGGTTGCAATTCTCATAAAAACTTAAATATAAGACATTTTTGTGAATATTGCGATCATGATCGCAGCCCTAATAAAAAGAATTGTGAACATGATCACAGTCCTAATAAAAAGAATTGCGAATATGATCGATCCTATAAAGACTCAGAAACATAACATTTTGTGAGGACTGCGATCATGTTCACAGTTCTCATAAATAATGCATTTTGTAGGGAATGCGATCATGATTGCAGTCTTCAAAAATAGAGTCGCGATCATTTTGTGAGAATTGTGATCATAAACATAGTCCTAAAAAATAAGGCATTTTTACGAGGAGTGCGATCATAGTCGTAGTTATCAGAAATAAGGCATTTTCGAAGTGACCCATTTTTTGAAGCTATTACTTAGGGGCATTTTTGTCTTTCGTCATTGATGAGTGCTTCGGCACTTGACACGTGGGCGCACATCCTTACCTTAAGAAAGGAGGTGGCTGAAGCGAATAAAATTATGTGAGCGAGTATTTTTCAAATTACGGTTTGACCTTGGTGGCTGAAACGAAATCCCTCCTTTTATTTTCTTTGTAATTTTAATTATATATTTCCTATTGCTTCAGAATTTTTAAGTTTTGATTTTTTTTTTTTTGTTGAAAAAAGTTTTCAAATATTTTTTAAATTTCTACTCTAATATTTATAAAAAACATCAACGTATGTTTATTATTATTAGTAATTATGTATTGATATTATGTTAACATAAATTATTAGAACAAATTATAAAATATATATCATAAATTAGGAATATAAAAAATCATGTGCCCCGGCTACACTTTTCTAGTATATGATGGAGACAAACAAATAATGAAAAAAAATTAAAAAACAAATCTATAAAGAAAAATAACAAAGATTCTACTTTTTATCTAATTCCTTTGAAATCTTTTATTCTGAACTGACTTGAGCGCTGAGGGACATCTCGGACCAGGGCCATTACAGTAACTCTAGTCCTCTCTTGTGAGTGCAGTTGCTTTCGTTGACTTAAGATGGACATATCAATCTATCTATAATATTTTTGACCTGAATATGAATATATATAAAAATTCAAATCTTTAATGGTCATATAAGACAAGAATAAAAAGAATATTACATACTATTAAAGAAAAGAATATTGCTACTGCCACCTATTTTGTTTATAATTAGAAAAAAGACTCAATGTCATAATTTGATTCGCTAAGCCTCATCCACGTCAGTAAAAACTGATTCATCCTAACCACCACTTGTTTATATATTTCATTTTCTATTTTACCATTCCCTATTGCGCCTAACGTTGCTCATCCCTCAACCTTGACCCTGACACAGAGTAATTCGTTGATCGACCTGCACAGTCGGGTCGCCGTAGGGGTTGGAAGAGGGGCGGGCAGCCCCTACTAGGGTTGGGGGCGGAGCCCCTGAAATTTTTTTGGATCGACCTTTTTGCAGAACTCATTTTGTTCGTGCTCGCAATGAGTTCTGTGAGGACTGACTCAGAAATAAAACATTTTGTGAGGACTACGATCGTGGTCGCAATCCTTACAATATCTCAAAATTCGGGTATTTTGTGAGGACTGCGACCTCTTTTAGGATTGTGATCATGATTGCAGACCTCATAAAGACTCAAATATAGGACATTTTTGTTAATACTGCGATCATGGTCGCGTTCCTAATAAAGAGAACTGCGATCATGATCGCAATTATATAAACTCAGAAATATTACGTTTTTGTGAGGACTGCGATCATGATCGCAGTCCTTATAAATAGTGTATTTTATGAGGGCTGCGATCATTTGTGAGGACTGCGATCATAGTCACAGTCATCAGAAATAAGATATTTTTTGTGAGGACTATGATCATACTCTTAGTCCTCTATACTATGATTATTTTTGAGGATTGCAATCATAGTTGCAGTCTCAGAAATAAGGCATTTTCGAAGTAGTCTGTTTTTTGAAGCGATTACTTAGAGGCATTTTCGTTTTTCGTCATTGATGAGCGCTTCAGCGCTTGACACGTGGATGCACATCTTTACTTAAATGTGGCCGAAGCGAACAAAATTATGAAGCTGAGTTAATTTTCGTAATTACGGTTTGACACAGGAGGGTGTAGCGAAATACCCCTTAAAGAAATAGATCAAACATGAATTTGAAAAAGGATTTAAATAAAGTTGGAAGTCATTTTTGTTATGAATTATTAGATATATTCAATAATTATCTGACTAGTATCCATATCCGATCTTAATCCAAATCCGTTTGTCACATATGAATATTATATCCGAATGTCATCCAATTTATATTGGTATTCCCTCTAATAGAAAACGAATACAGATGCTAACACAGATATCCATATGTTGTTGGCTCCATTTACATTCCTACTCAGAATTGAGCAAAGCAAACAAAAGATTTGGCAAATAGGCCTCGGGACTAGTGTTGGATGATCCTTCTTCGATATATAATTTGGGTGGATCACAATGGGATTTGCGTAGGCCCTACAAAGAACCTCAAGAACAATAATTTAAGAACTATAATGATAAAGATTTCCTGAAAATCAAGTTATGTTCATGGGAGAAAATCAAGTTGTGTTGATTGGAATGTCATCGAGTATCTTGTTATTTCTAGCTTTCCACCATGTCCACAAGGCATAAACGCTACCATATTAAACAATTCTGTTTGAGAAGATGTAGGGATAAGATCTAGCAAGTAGGAAATATCACAATTATATGTCAACTAAATAAGAAGGATAAAATTATACAGAAAAGTTGCCAGATTGATAGGAGGACATGAATGATGATACAATATCAGAATACGTCACTCTCGTCCGTACGTCTAACGGTATAAATGTACTAGTTTTCCAGTTTATTCAGATAATTCCAAATGTCTCTGTTTACTGAAATTTCACACACAAACAGGCTCAAATGTGCCAGAATGAATCCTTGTTTCTTCAAATGCATTTGCTGATTTCCTCATCAGAAGTTCACAAACCCCTTCTCCTTCAAGCTCTCAACAGTCTCCTTGAGGCTTGTTTTCAGAGGGATGTAGTCGATACCCAGACTCTTCGTCTTCTCTTTGGAAACTTGGTAAGTTGGCACGAATGGCTGGTCATCGGGCGCACCTGTCAACCCAACAGCATGGTTTAGCTATAGTTATGGAAAATAAAGCCAACACACTAGAGCTTTCAATGGTATTGAACGAGTGGTGGTGTAGCACGTGTGTGTTTTTGTCTGTGCACACGCTTGCGTTTTTCTGTTTGTGCAGTGGCAATGGGCTCATTTTACAGTACACGTGTCACATGAAACCAGAGCTTGAAGCAGGAACATCATTATTTCAAGTAATTCTTTAGACTTCTCATTGTAAATTTATATAGCAGAGTGGAAAACCAAGTCTACATGTTAAGAAACTTTCGCGCGAAAGAATTATATAACTGTTCCATAAATCGCATAAGAATGCTAGTAGTGAGTTGGTTATATGGGAAAACCTAACTTCAACAAATACAGTGCCACTTGCTTTCCCTCCCATTGACTTGACAGACAAAAGAAAAGATTGATTTAGACTAGTCTATGGTAGGCCTACTCTCAGTTTGTGTATATATTTGTCGTATGATCGCCTAGCTTTTTACTCTTTGCTTATTACCTCATGTCGTGTAGATGGATGGCATCTCCCTATTCCCATATAAACAAAAAATTGGTCGCAATTGATATCACCGAGACAAAATGGCCGACATAACTGATAACAATACAAAAAATTGCTGACCGATAGCGATTTTGAGATTTCAAACCATACCAAAAAGCCATATGCCTACTAGAGGCCAAGTGGCCAAAGTTGCATCACATTTATTATTACTAGATTTGTGCTAATATCCTTATTTGTTATAGAGTAAAATGTTGTTGAATTGGTTTGAACTAATCAACTATGAAGATTGTGAAGCAGCTCACTCAAGATCTCCTATTATGACATTAGATCATAGAGATTATTCACAATACTCATACACTTATTCACTGATCTTCAATAATTTAAAATATTTATTTCAGTTATAAATTAATCAAAATTTTTATATTAAAGTTAAAATGCATTACATTACCTCCTTTTCCCAGAATATATGTGCACAAATTCTATTAAATGATATTAAATTTTTTATGATGGAGATGTAAAATGCATAAATTAATTAATACTTTAAAGTCATACAAATTATGATTTTAGCGTGGCCTATTCACAAAAGTTGACAGGGACAAATGAGAGTGTGGCACACATCAGACATCGCATAACCTGTTTGCAAAATGTTAATGGTCCCCATATTTTTATAAGTACTTTAGACGGGTCTAGTAATAATATTAGAGATAAATAGCTAGTTGATGTGCAAATAAATCTTCTTAGAAGAAGTTTTTATAATTGTAGCATTATATAACCATAACTGCAAGATGGGCCACACGATTAGAGGCCCACCATAATGTTTCTTTCCCTTCCCAGCGAGGTGGTGGCCAATATATCGCTCGAAGTTCGCGATGGGACCCACTGACCAAATGATTGCAAGAGGATGGGTTGTTATGGGACCCGCGTTCACAAAAACGAAAAAAAAAAGAGGTGGCGGTCGCCCACACACGTGACTGGCTGGCCATGCACGTGAGGCTGGCTGGCTGCACTCCTTTTCTAGATTCATATCTGAACAAAGTTAGGGCTGTGCAAATTTAACTAATAAAAGAACAAATGAAGAGAACCAAATAATCTATAATCTATATAATCAAAGAATAAGCCATGACCTGCTACTACAAATCAATAACACGTGAGAGGGGATAGGAACAAAGTGAACTAGTAGACAAAAAAATTGAGAAAATCGACAAAAAGTTCACACAGTCGTAGGAAAATGGGGAGAGAATCAAATTACAACAGAAGGAAAAAAAGCAAGAGGAGGTCAAGGAAGTGGATAAAAGGTCTGACCTATTTGTCATTGCTACTTTCATGCGAGTAGCTACTGAAGGCAGCTGATGTCCTAGTTAGAGTGGTTCAAAGATCCGGGTAAGATAAAAACAAGAGAAGAGGATGTGGTGCGTCTCCAAGCTTATGCGATCTATAACTTAAAAAAAATTCTAACATGTTTGCCACTACTTGGAAGTGTGGGCCTCAACCAGAAAGTCATTGTTGAGACGCGACGTGCCCGCTTCATTTGCACTTCAACATATGAGGTATATGCCTCACTGATCTTTTCGCCTCCTGAGAACGTCCGGGGTGATTTAGGCCCAAAATTGCCCAAGGAGCGGCTCAGCCTCAAAAACACTTTTGTAAACACTGGTTTTTAGGTGTTCCCGTTAATGAGTGGGGAAAAAAAGTCCATCGAGAGAGGGAGGGAGACATACTGAGAGGTGCATTGGAGCTGCCCACTGAGCAAATCGAGCACCCTCGTATGTCACGTGTGTTTGACTGTTGACAAGAGGAGGGATGGAAGATACCAAGGCAAAATTTCAAAGGGTAAATAGTTCATATAGAAATCATCTCTAGTCCTGTATTTTGACATAGGTTGTTTGTTTCGTGTAAAAGGCTGTAAAAGGCCGTAATCGTAAATGATTTACAACCAATTACAATTACAATGTTGTTTGGACCATAATTCGTAAAAGACTCACTTGAATCTAATTATCACTCACTTGCAACCCAATTACCACTCACTTACAATTAATTTTGTAGTCACACAAATTTGTATTATTTTTTATATTAATATTAATTTTTTAATATTTAGTACTTTAGTATTTATTTGCAATATTTAAATTTTTTAAATCACCAAATAGTTAATTTTGTGATCAATTTTTTCATTTACGACTTACACATTATGACAATCGAACGCCGTAAAACACAATACACTTTCCCACTTACAACTTTATATTATCAACCAAACACCGTAAAACTTACATACATGTAACTCATTTACAACCGTAAACGAGTCTACCAATTACGACTTATGAATTACGACTAATTACGACAACCAAACAGACCCATAGTGGATAAAACAAGAACATTAGATAAAAGGGGGGTAGATATAAAGAAAGATGGGGGAGGGTGTTAAAATAAAAGTTAATAAAAATGGAGGGGAAATGCCACATTTTTTTGCTAAACTAATCACATAATCTTATCTAATAGTTAATGAATAGTATACACATAATTTTTTTGAACTAGCTTCACAAGAAATGCGTAATGGAACAACGGTAAATAGAAAACCAACTGCGGGCCTCTTTACCAATACCACTAAGCATCCATTAAAAGGAGAGGAAAAACAAAATAGTCTATCCTCTTGATAACAATGGCAGAAATGACTCCCAAAAACTCGTTCCAATACCAAATCTTTATGAATATTTTAGACACATGTTGACAACAAAACCAGTAGGCTTAAATTTTATGCTCAACACATGCAAATGTAGTACACTTGAACTCATAAAAACATCACCCTATGTACGAATTATCCAAATGCACAAGGTTTATGTACACTCAGAGATTCATGGCAAAAGAAAATTCAGTTTAAGAAACAAGCAGCATGGAAAGACATAAAATAGTAAGTCAAAGTTGTGCAAGAAAATCAAAATGGAAATATGTTAAAATATAAAACAATAGAATCCATTCCTCTTGATCAGCATGGCATCAAGTACCATAGCATATTTGGTGCTATAAAAAAAGAAAGCCAAGGGAGATAATAACATACTTTTGAGGGAGCTGAAGAGAAGGATATAGTTCGTGCAAAATCTCCACGATCTCTGAGCAGTGAGCAACACTCTCAACCAAACAATATCTTCCACTTGCTGTGGGAACTTCAAATGCTAGAATATGTGCCTTGGCAACATCTTGGACATTTACCCACCCAAAAGTTGTATTCGGGTATGTTGATGTTCCTACAAATAAATTAAATAAATATTATAAGCTAATATTATAGATCAGCCAGAACATGCACACACTATCAGTTTTCTTGTTATTTGGTATAAAGAACAAGTAAATTGCATTACGCACAATACTGTGTTGGAGTTCCCAGCAAAACCCTCAGTGCACACTGTAGGCTGTCTAAAAAACACAAAGACAAGCCACCAAAACGCAGAGATTCAAGATCAAGGCGCGTTGGCCCGAAGCCCGCGTCTCAGCATCAAGGCGCGTTGGCTCAACGCCCGCGTCTCCGCATCAAGGCGCGTTGGCTCAACGCCCGCGTCTCCGCATCAAGGCGCGTCGGCCCGAAGCCCGCGTCTCAGCATCAAGCGCGTCGGCCCGAAGCCCGCGTCTCAGCATCAAGGCGCGTTGGCTTGACACCCGCGTCTCAGCACCAAGGCGCGTTGGCTTGACACCCGCGTCTCAGCACCAAGGCGCGTTGGTTCGACACCCGCGTGTCGGTTGCAACTACCCGGATTGCGGGGCCAATCACCGCGCATGTAGTGGGTAGTGGCCCCTCATTGTGGAGCGTTTTCAGGGGGCACGTTCACCCCCTGAGACCCTATAAATAGCCTTGTTCGCATCAACAGGACGAGGACGACAATTATCGGGCAAAGGGACAGACGCACGATCGTTGGGCAAGAAGATCATCAATAGAGAGAGAGAGAGAAGACTCTTCAGCGAGCTTACTGAGTACTAGCCGCTTTGCCTACCTCCTCTTCTAGAGTTTTGGTAGACGGAGCTGAGTTACTCCCTCTACCTGCCAAGGAGAAGATCCCTCGACGGTCCAGAACGGTCATCTGGTCAACGGAGAACAAGATTCACTCTCCACCGCCACCCGAAGAACCCAGCACTAAACAAAGGGGGAATTCAAGATTCAATATTCTCCCTCCCTTGTAACCGGAAGATTTAGCCTGTTGTAATTTTTTCATCTGATTCAAGGAAATTTTACTCCAGCCCCTTCTTTTCCGTGTCAAACAAGAGATGGCGACTCCGCTGGGGAATCTGTTTGTTACCGACGAACATGTTGTGGCGCAAGATGACGTCCACCACGAGGGAAAGATGGTCGAATCGCTCGTTGTCGAGTTCGACCAGGCGAAGTACGAAGAGTTCCTCTCTTCTGGCTCCAAGAGCCCAAAGACCCGCGTCTGCCGCCGGGTCTCGACAGGGAATGGCCTCGAAGCCCGATCGGTGGCTTTCTCGAGCTCCTCTGCTGCCCACTGTGCCCAGCAAAGTTCACGCGTCCACGCCTCTCAGCAGGCCCGCGTGATCCCAAGCACAGTTGCTGTTGCGACCAACTCCGTCGCACAGAAGACCCGCGTCAGCGTCTCTCAGGAGACCCGCGTGGTCAAACTTCCTGGTGCCCAGCATCAGGATGTTGTTGGTTTCTCTCCACCTCCTCGACGCAATCGAAACGCTGAGCGTCGACAGAGGAGACGTGCGCGTCAGCTGCAAGTCGGAACCGTTGGTTTTCCAACTGAAGCTGAACGCGACGTACAGTCTCGCACCTTGCCCGCGTCGCGTCCAGTACGTGAAATCCGCGTTTGGCGGCCCAAGCGCGTAACTCCTCAAGTTGAGTCCTCTGAGGACCAACTTACCAAACGCCAGAATGAAGCTTCTGCGTCTCGTCAAACGCAGGAAGCACGCGCCCAGAGACGAGGCGCCCTGCAGCCCACTCTCTCTCACGCGGCTCAGCCCGGGCGCACCAGGCAGCAACGCGATACTCGCGTCTCATCTCAACAGAGACGCCAGACGCGCGTTCCACAGTCACGACGCGGAAACCGCGTCCCTGAAGTCTGCGTCCATTCTGCACAGCACATGGATGCCTCCCGTCTTCGACGTTGTGAGGCTAGTCTCTTTGATCCCTCTTCCATGGATTTGAGGGATTATCTGACAAAGAAAAGAAGTGCCCACCAGGTCACTTCATCTTGCTGCTGCCAACGACTTATCTCCATGCTTGCGGAGTGCCGTTGCGTGTCGAGTGTGCACCAGCAGTCCTTAGTTGGACAGCTGACCTCGATTCCCCCGTCAGCCAAAAGAAGGCGCTCCCATAGAAGGAGAGTCTTCTCTGACATTGAATACCCGGAGCTTACTGCGAACATGACAAGCAGGAGCAAGGGGAAACAACTTGCAGTCAGCTCAGACGAGTCCGAGTCTGACTCTGAACCGGAAGGGGTGTATCGACACACTCGCACCCGGACGGGGGCCATTCCCCCAATTGACTATAATGCCTTAGCCCACGGCATTAGAGCGAATGATTCCCACTCCGCCGTAGTGGAATCAGGGGCTTCGAACTCTTCCGTCGAGAAGGAGACCTCAGCCTACATGACAGGCACTCCTGAGGAGACGGCAAGACGTATAGAGCAGGTCCAGAAAGCACAAATGGACATGATTATTTCTCAGCAAGCGTCGATTGACTCCCTCAAGCAGGCGATTACACAACTGCTGGAAGACAAGAGGAGATCTCCTCCTCGAAAGTCAAAGGGCAAAGGGAGAAAGGAGAAAGCTCATCTTCCGAACCTTCTGAGGAGGCGCGACGATCTACTTCGAATTCGTCCAAATCTTCGTCGCACGACCCAGAGAAGGCTCATACTAAAAGAATGAGTCAACTGGAGCAACGCCTTGAGGCCCTTACCAACCGCAAAGGCCTCCAAGAAGCGGGAGTGGTCCGGCCCTATCCAGCTGAGTGGGATTCAGTCTCGTACCCTCCTAAGTTCAAGGCTCCAACCCTCCAAGCATTTGACGGGAAGGGGTCCCCAATCAGCACATCTACTACTTCAAATCCCAGACCGGGAATGTAGTAGATAATGACGCCATCCTGGCGCGACTGTTCATCGGCACCCTGAAAGGGTTGGCTTTTGAGTGGTTTATGAAGCTCCCGGAGGGTTCTATCAAGAACTGGGGGGATCTGGAGAAGCTGTTCTTAACACGCTTCTTCGAAGATGACTCCGAAGTCACGATGCCCACCCTTTTAGCTACCAAACAGCGGAGAGGGGAGTCCGTCAAATCTTTCGTGGAAAGATTTCGGAACACGGCACTCCGGTGCCCAAGCGGTATGACCCAGGCCACCCTGGTGGAAACATGCCGCCACAATCTCCAAACCTCACTCCTTGCTCAAATAGGAGTTGCTGAAAGCCGCACCTGGAAGCAGTTAGTCCAACAAGGTGAACAGGCTGAGGAGATTGTTGCCCGTGTCAGGGCAGAGGAAGGCAAGCTGCGGCCGGAAAGGTCGACAAGGCGTGCACCGGCACCAGACACATCCCTCCAAACAAAGCGGAAGGATAACTTGGCGACGGAGACCAAATCCCCCGCCAAACCTCAAACAGGCAGGGCAAGTGGCTCTTCAAGCCAGCCACGCCCCAACAAGCAGTATTCCTTCAAGGAGGAACATGTCGATTCGCTCTTCAAGCTACTCAACAAGAGCAATCGGCTGAAACTCCCTGAAGTTAGGACGCCCAGAGGAAGTCGGCAAGACCGACAATCCCAACTACTGTATGTACCACAGAATGTTGGGACATCCTACCAAAAGCTGCTACGTCTTCAAGGACATTCTTCAGGCTCTGATTGACGCGGAGGTGTTAAAACTCCGACCAGAGCAGAAGAAGGTGACGGCCAATGTGACGTCGGTTCTCCATTTCGGGAGACAACCTCCAGCGCCTGCGGGGGTAACTCCTATTCCAAGGGGAGAATTAAGAGTGGTCAACACAGACCCTCACCAGCAGCAGGAGAAGGGCTTGGTACCCGTCCCTACGTCTCAAGGGGAAATCATGTGGGTCCACCCTGACCTAGTGGACGGCCAGCAGTGGACTACTGTGACCAACAGGAAGTCCAAAGGCAAGGCAAAAGCTTCGTCCTGCCATGTGGTATGTGCCTCCTCCCGAGAAGCAGAGGATGATGTTCCCTCACTGACTGATTCAGAAGAGGAAACAATAGTCTTGGCCGCAGAACCCAATCAACCGATGACGGGAACTCGTTCGGGACAACCCTACTTGAAGCAGTACGGCGAAGTGGCGGTAAACCCTCCGCAACCGGCTGCAGAGCCAACTAGGCCCTCCACGAAGCCACCTGTGGAGAAGCAGAAGGAGACTCGATTCTCTCGAGCCCTTCAAAGAGGCATCGCGGAAGGGTCTTCGGCACCTTACCGCTTTGATGTCCTGGCTCAGCTGGCCAACATTCCGGCACGCATTACCTTGTATGAACTTCTTAGACTATCAAAGTCGACCAGGGAAGCTCTGCAAGAAGCTCTGGCAAATGCTGAGGTCTTCATGACCCAGGTGCCGAAGGAGGAAGATGTAGAGGATTGCCTCCACACTTCCCAGAATGCCCCCTGCATCACTTTCACGGCAGATGATATGCAGGTGAAAGGGAAGCATGATCGACCCCTGTACTTCACAGGTTACATCGGATCATCTGAGGTGAACCGCATTCAGGTAGATCCAGGGTCCGCATTGAGCATTATGCCCCGCCGAGTCATGCAACACCTCGGCATCCCTACCCACCGTCTGAGCCCTACACAGACGACCATTTACGGGTTCAATGCCAACGGTACCCGTCCGATGGGGAAGATCAAGCTCAAGTGCCAGATTGGGAGCCTCAAGTCGGAGGTGACGTGCTACGTCATCGATGCCGACACTTCCTACAATCTGCTGCTGGGACGACCATGGATCCACCGCAACTCCATCGTTCCCTCCACTCTTCACCAAGTCATGAAATACATTGACGCGAGTGGGAAGGTGCAAACGTTGGTTGCCGAAAGGTATCCGTTCAAGGGGGTCGAGAATTATTTCACGGATTCCCTCTTATATCAGGATCCGGTGGATGAAACCCCGCAACTGGAGACGCCAGACTCTGGTAATGAGGCTGACACTGAGCCCGAGCAAGAAAAGTGCCTGTGGGAGTTAGAACCACTTGTAAAGAGCACTAATAAGCTCGATGTTGATAATACCACCGACGATGCAGGCGGTTGGTATATTAATGAGAATCTAGACTTTGAGTATTTTTCTGCGTATGCATCCGATTCAATACCGTCGGATACTACTACCGACGTAGACGATGACATCTGGTCGGCAATGGATGCTTTGACATCATTGCATGTACCAGTAAAATCATCTTTCGGGACATACCAGGATAATGGCGATGCGCAGGAATCTATATTCATAGTTCCGACAAGACGAAAAGGCCAAAAACCAATTCTTTTGGGCGAATGACGACTGAACCAACTCCCCGCGAAGAATCGGAAAGCGAGGAGGAATCCCCTCAGCTCGACCATTATGAATCAAAAGCACTCACAATAATGAAGCGAATGGGGTATGATCTAACCAACAAACCCGGGTTGAACTTCGACAAAGGAAGGAGAACCCTGCTTCGATCGTTTGTGCCGAAAGGGAAAGCCCCTGATTATTATCATCGGACGCGCAGGGGGTTGGGCTATGTATCAACTCCAATCCCATCGGCCTCTGGTTCTCAAGAATCATCGAGCAGCGATCACTCTTCAGACACATCATCTTGGGAGTCAGATGTCAGTGTCGGCAACATCTTCAAGGAACTGTCAGTAAACATGGTTTCGACAAGCCACCTGGAAGATGGAAATGAAGAAATGATCCAATCTGATACAGATCCTTGGATCAAACATTTAAATGCTCTTTGGGATACCCGCTTTGAACAGCGTGAGCCACCCACAGAAGACAAGGTTGTTCAGATCAACCTAGGAGATGAGGCTAACCCTAAGCCCATCTTCATAAGTGACGGCCTGTCGCCTTCAGAGAAGAAGGATCTAATATCTCTTGTACAAGAGTATATAGATGTCTTCGCCTGGAACTATGAGGACATGCCAGGGCTTGATCCACAAGTGGCCATGCACCGCCTCAACATCAATTCGGACGTAAAACCTGTCAAACAACAGCAGCGACGGTTCCGTCCCGAAATAATGGAAGCAATTCAATCAGAAGTTAGAAAGCTCATCGATTCTGGCTTCATCCGGAAGAACAACATCCCGACTGGGTAGCCAACATCGTCCCCGTCGCCAAGAAGAACGGGAAGATCCGGATCTGCATCGACTTCCGCGATCTGAACGAGGCCTGCCCCAAAGACGAATTCCCATTGCCAATCACAGATGTCATGATTGACAATACTTGTGGATTCGAACGAATGTCCTTCATGGACGGATTCTCAGGATACAACCAAATCAAAATGTATCCTGATGATGAAAAGCACACCTCCTTCAGGACACCCCTAGGAGTGTATTGCTACACCGTCATGCCCTTCGGACTGAAGAATGCAGGGGCAACATATCAAAGGGCCATAAATGCCATTTTCCATCAGCAAATACGCAAACGGTGGAATGTTATGTTGATGATATCGCGGTAAAAAGCCGCACTAAAGGCGATCACGTAGCAGACCTGAAGGTGGTCTTCGACATCATGCGGGCTCATCAATTGAAGATGAATCCCACCAAGTCCTTCCTGGGGGTAGCCAGTGGCAAATTCCTAGGATTTGTTGTGACTTCCACAGGAATCCATTTGGACCCGGAAAAGATCCGCGCTATCCAGGAGATGCAACCCCCGAAAAGCCTCAAGGAGCTCAGGGGATTACAAGGACGATTGGCGTACATCCGCAGGTTCATCTCAACCTTTCCGGAAGATGCCAACCCTTCGCTAAGCTGATGAAGAAGGGTGTCTCATTCATTTGGGATGACGCTTGCCAACAAGCGTTCGAGGAAATCAAGCAATACCTCACCCAACCACCAGTCCTTGCAGCTCCAGTATCCGGAAAGCCGTTTCTGGTGTACGTCCGAGCGATGGATCATTCTTTGGGAGCTCTACTAGCTCAGAATGACGATCAGGGACATGAGCAAGCAATCTACTATCTAAGTAGAACAATGATCGGAGCCGAACATCGGTATAACCCGATCGAGAAGGAATATTTGGCACTGGTGTTCGCTATCCAGAAAATGCGACACTATCTGGTAGGCCAAACTATAAACGTCATATCAAAAGTCAACCCTCTGAGGTTACTTATGACTAAACCTTCATCGCTAAATGGCCGACTGGCAAAATGGGCCATATTGCTATCACAGTATGAATGCACTTTCTGCCACAAAAGGCTATTAAGGGACAAGCGGTGGCGGACTTCTTAGCCGAACACCCAGATCCGAGGGCAGTCAAACTCTACGAGGATCTCCCAGACGAAGTGGCCGAAGCCTACCTGACTCAGACATCGTTCGAAAGTCAAGTGTGGCAACTTTTCTTCGACGGTGCATCAAGGACAAGCCCCAAGGGACACGTAGTGGCGGGGGTAGGAGTAGTACTTGTCTCCCCACAAAATTATGTGATACCCCGAGCTGTCTCACTGACCGAGCCTTGTTCCATAATGTGGCGGAATACAACGCTCTTTTGATTGGGATGCAATTCGCCGATGAGTTGGCGTTAAAAATCTCGAAGCATACGGTGACTCTAAACTCATCGTCAGTCAAATTCGCGGGGAGTACGAAGTCAGACATGAGGACTTAGTACCCTATTACAACGCAACTATCCGCATGGCCGAGGGGTTTGCTAACTTCTACATCGACCATGTACCGCGCAGGCAAAATGCGCACGCCGATGCACTCGCATCCCTGGCAGCCTCCTTAGCTCTTCCAACTGGAGCAATGGAGAAGATATTCGTCTACAGCCACGACCTGTATTACCCGAAAAATACTCTCAAGGACTATCACGAGTCAAAGGGAGATTGTCGAGACAAAGAAGTACTGGAATTGTCGGCCGGTCCAGAGCTTAAAGACTGGCGATTCCCCTACATCGACTATGTCTTGTACGGCATCCTGCCTGAGGACACCAAGGAAGCGGCTGCCATTCGAAGGAAAGCCCCTAAATTCTACTATAATGCGATCACGCGAACATTGTATCGTCGATCGTATGACGGAATCTTACTTCGGTGTCTCTCACCAAAAGAGGCCCAGGAGGTATTGAAAGAGGCTCACGACGGTACGTGCGGAGCCCATCAACCTGGCCCAAAACTGGCACATCGACTCCAAAGGTTGGGTTACTATTGGCCCAAGATGGTTGCCGACGCCGTCGCCTATGCCAAAAGATGTCATGCTTGCCAAATACATGGAGATTTTATCCATCAAGCACCAGGGTACCTCCACTCTACGACCTCTACATGGCCATTTGAAATGTGGGGGATGGATGTGGTTGGTCCTATCAGCCCTCCATCATCAAAAGGACATCGGTTCATTCTAGCAATAACCGATTACTTCTCCAAATGGGCCGAAGCCATTCCTTTGAAGGAGGTGAAGTCGTCCAACGTGATCAAGTTCGTAAACATCACGTTATTTACCGTTTCGGTGTACCTCGACGGATTGTCCATGACAATGGGCCCAGTTCATCAGCCAGGCGTTCCAGAGATTCTGCGCTAAGTTCAGAATCCAGAGTGTGTCTTCAACGGCATACTACCCTGCCGCCAATGGCCTCGCAGAAGCTTTCAATAAGACCATTGGCAAGCTTCTCAAAAATTCGTCTCGAAGAGTCAACGCGATTGGGACGACAAGCTAGGCGAATGCTTATGGGCCTATCGCACAACAGTGCGAACCCCGACAAAGGCCACGCCATTTTCCTTGGTGTACGGATGTGAAGCCGTGCTTCCCCTGGAAATCCAAATTCCATCTCTACGCGTCGCCTTGACAGCGGAGATGACGACAGAGGAGAAGCATCGACAGCGACTCCAGGAACTGGAGGCTTTAGACGACAAGCGTCTGCAAGCCCAACAGCAAATCGAGCTCTACCAAGCTCGAATCACCAGAGCCTTCAACAAGAAAGTTAAAGTACGAACCTTCAAGAAAGGCGATCTTGTCTTAGCCGTCAGAAGACCCATGGTGATGACGCACAAGACAAAAGGAAAATTCCAACCGAAATGGGAAGGACCGTTTATGGTAGAGTCAGTCTACTCAAATGGATCATATCGCCTCATAACTTCGAATGGCGATACACTCATGATGCCAATCAATGGCAAATTCTTGAAGAAATACTATCCCTAGACAGTATTCTTCCACTGATCAAGTTAAAAATACACCTCTGATCAGAAACATCCGACGCCTCCGACGGCTAGGGATAGAGAAAAATGTTGGCTTCTAAGCCCAACATAAGTCTTCGACAACTCATCATGATGAGGGGAATAGCATGGCTAGCCCAACTCAAACGGTAGTTGGTAAAGGCATCTCAAATCCGTTGATAGCTGAGGGTTTGCTAAAAATCCTAAGTGGACTTGAGTCCACTCTTTCCTCCAAAATCTCTTACCAATTCTCATCCATAGAATGGTAGGACCACAAAATGCAATCATTACTACGTTAACACTATACCTCTGGTAATGAATACTCTTTGTCGAGTATAAACTTTGCTTGTTAACTCTGCATAGAGTAACAAACTCTCAAATTTGCCAAGTCAACACTATACCTCTGGCATTTCAAATTCCACTTGTCAATTCTCATCAATAGAATGACAGGTCCTCAAATTGCTCTTATCACGAGCCAATTCTTGTCAAGTTAACATTACACCTCTGACAAACTACTGTTTAAGTTAACATTACACCTCTAAACAGTACATCGAGTGCCTGTCAAGTTAATATCACACCTCTGATAGTCACCTTTCTTCAGACTTCCGTATCGAAGCTGAAATGGACGATGCCAAGTTAACACTACACTTCTAGCATCCGAGTCATCGCTAAGTTCAACAATACACCTATGGCCATGACCTTTCCTCGACTTCTTTGTCAAAGTCGAGACGACTAATGCCAAGTTCAACATTACACCTCTAGCATTATCCTCACTGTTAAGTTAAACATCACACCTATGACAGTGACTTCCTCATTTTCCCAAATAAAACTGAGATGCTGATGAGTTAAGTTAATATCACACCTCTAACTCATGTCCTTGTCAAGTTAACATTACACTTCTGACAAGACTACTTCTAAACCGTTAAGTTAATATCACACCTCTAACGGTAAAGACCTTCCTAGATTCCCCGCGAGTCTAGTCTCATTTGATACTCTCCCCGACAGAGTATCAAGTTCATTTAGAAACATTGTTGGTTAACATTACACCGTTAACAATGTTTCCGTCAAACTCCCCAGCTGATCTTAAATCAAGTTAATCCCAAATCCTTGATAAAAGTTCATCTTCCCTGGGGGTACGAACTCCACTTGTCACTTTCTTTTACAAAGTGGCAGGTCCACCAAAAAATCATCCCATCCCTGTCAAGTTAATATCACCCCTCTGACAGTATCATGAAAACTCCTGAAATAGGATCTTTCCTTACAAATCTTGACTTATTAAGATTACCACTATAATTTTGATAAGGTCAAAGGATTCCTTGCTTCTACGTGTCTAACTGAAGACAATGAAGGAGGCAAAAAGAAAAGTGTCACTTTTATTTATATATCCAAGCATATGAAAGTGATACAAAACGCTCTCTTATACAATAAGATGAGTGTTACAATTAAGGAGCACAAAGAAGTCCCTCTCTCTCTCTCAGAGGCCGTACTCACTCCTTGAAACCGCATCTGATCCCAGGTGCACAATTGGAGCCGATTGCGCCATGGCGATGACGCAAAAGTCGAAAGCGCCCTAGCTGACTAAGCTAAGAGCAATGGTGTTCTTGAGGTCCAGCGGCAGCAGAAAGTCCTACAACCCTTCATTCATCACCATCCCTTTCCCCAGCAGGCCATCCAACGGAGTGTCCTCGATGTCACTTCTGGAGTAGGGAGAGGAAGAGGATCTTTCCGCCACCGCAACCGCCGGAACCTCCTCGCCGTCATACTTGACCTGACCATCTCTTGCCATCAGACATGGTTGGTGCAGAAGATCTGAAGAGACCTTGGCGAGATTTGGGTCCTCGTCGGAGATATAATTTACTCTCTCACAAACGACGAGGACCATAATTTACTCTCTTACAAACGAACATTGAGCAAGTTCGCCCCCCGATATATTCTTTCCGGGGCCCAGCAAACCTGAAAAAGGACGAGCAAGCCTACCTGCAAAGAATAAACAAGAGAGTTAGAAAATCTGGAACTTAGTACACTTCGACAAAGAAAACTAAGTGACAGACGCGGCAGTCATTGAAGACTTCAGACGCGGGAACAACCCGCACGGTCAAACCACCGCGTCGGCAGAAACAGACGCGAGTTAAAACTGTGCCACGCACAGGATTCAAACGCGGCCTCAGTTTGCACCCGCGCTTAATGCACAAGACGCGAAAAACTTCAGAACGCCGAAAATTGCCATCTCTCTGTTGGGTGAACAGGAGTTGCAAGATTCAGGTCTGAAACGCGCCAAGGCAATGGCCATGAGCAAAGCCAGCGTCAAGAGCCCGCGTTCAGAGAAGTTCAAGTCACCGGCACAAATTCCAGAATAGGAATGCACCAGGATTTCATTCAGATGGCTATGCCAAAGTACAGGCTATGGACATCATCGGGGTGACATACCAGCAGAGGCCCCTGTCCAGAGTTGGCCACTCTGCATCCAAACGCGGGCGCGCAAGATGATCCGAGAGAGGATTCCTTCTGAAGAGACCAAACAGAAGCATGAGAGCTCTGGGTCATCTTCATCCACGGGGTCACCTTCACCCATGAAGACGGTTCTCTGAAAGATAACTCAAGGCGTGGTCTCTCAGAGCAAACAAAAGAAAACAATCCAAGTTTGGATTATTGAAAAGGGGGCACACCCTATTTATAGGCAATTCTCAACAACTGCCATTAATGGTGCGTCAATCGGAACCGTCGCGCACGACTGTCAAAGCCCAATCAAAAACGGACGCGTGGAACGCTGCTTTGGAAACCGTCGAAGTGCGCCGGTCTTTCAACCGCCAGCGTCGATTCTGCATGCAAGAGCATTAACGCCTAAATCCATTGAGAGGCTGACGCGTGGATAACTGCCTTGGGAAGCAACGAACGACCCAGAATCCCAATCGACATCGAAGACTTGACGTTCAAAGATCTCCTAAAATCTTTTAAGTCAGGTTGCATTAAACGCAGATGGGAAAGCCGCGTCCCTTCAGCAGACAAGGCTGCGTCTCTTGCGCCTGCCCGATCTGCGCAAAACATATTTGCGTTATTCAGAGCCGCATCTCACCTTGAGATTGACGCTGCGTCTCACTCCATGGACTGACGGCCGCGTCTCACTTTATGGATCAATACCGCGTCTCATCTTTTGATTGACGCTGCGTCTCATCAAGAAGACCGCGTATCAATCGTGATTGACGCCGCGTCTCATCAAAAGGACTTAGTGAAATCTAAGTTCCTAGTGAATGATGACCGCGTCTCACTCTGTGATTGACGCTGCGTCTCATCAAAAGGACTTAGTGAAATCTAAGTTCAGGTGGACTGACGCCGCGTCTCATTAAAAGAACTTAGTCCTATCTAAGTTTAGTATTCACAGCCAGTGATCAAGAAGTTGGGTTCATCCGCAGCTAAGCAAAGAAGGTGGAGCCAAAAACTTCAAAACTTTTATATCAAAAGAATGATAAAAGTGGATACAAAACACTCTTGATAAATTGAGTGTCCTTTTCTTTACAAAAAGAAAAAGAAAAGAAGGCTAAATGTCCTGGTTCGCCAAGGAACGGATTTGTTCCCTAAGGCGGTGAATCTCGTGTTGGCGTGCCCTTTCAGCTTCCATAATGGCCTGGTTCCGCAGCTCCGCTTCGGATAAGAAATTTCTTGCGGCCAGCTGCGTTCGCAGAGACTCCACCCTGGAAGAATGTAGAGACAGACTCTCTTCAGCTCGCGCCTTAGCAGCCCGTTGCTCCTCTAGCTCCTTCTTGAGGGTAACAAGCTTCTCCTCATTGAGCGCAAGCACAGCTTCTGCCCTGGCAATGGTGTCCCGAGCCCTGATGATGACTTGCTCTGTGCTCTGCACGGTAAGCTCGGATTCCCTTGAATCGTCAGCTAGTTTCTGACATTCAGCCTGGGAATATTCGAGGCTGCGAATCTCTGCAGCGATTTGTGCCTCCGCCTCCTGTCGCTCTCGCTCTTGAGCAGCTAGGAGCCTGGTCAAGGTGGCCTGGGCCTCACCAAAAGAGCCAGCATCTTCCAAAGACTCCAGCTCCTGCAGGCCGTCTCCCAGTTGCTCCACCACCCGCAGACACGCCTTGGCAAGTGAGGGGCCTCCGGTTAATTCGACATTCACAGCCAGATTTTTAAGAAGCGTCTGGGCAAACTGGAAGGTGCTGTTTCCACGTAAGATGAGATCAATATATGATCCCATCGAAGCGAAGAATTGTTGCACCATCTGACGTGCCAGTTCCCCCATGTCTTCACCACCTAGGAAGCTTCCCGACCCCTTTTCTGTCACGGGATAAGGGATATAGAGCGGATCCTCTCGCACCAGAGCCGTGCTGGCCGTCGATACGGCAAGAGCTAGACTGGCCGCTGACGCTTCCGGAGGTACTACCTCTGCAGGAGCCTCCACGACCAATGAGGGAGTAGTAAGCACAACCTCCTAAGAAACCTCCACCGAGACTTGAGCTGTATGGCCTTCTGGAAGGGTACCAACCATCGGACTCTCCACCTGAGCCCCCTCAGTCCTCTCTGTAAGTTATCGCAGCGTCAGCCACAATGATGGAAAAGCAAAACATTTAAAACGTCAGAGCTGCCTTACCAAGTTGGAGGTCCAGAGGTGTCGAATCCTGCGGGGTAGAATTCTCCCCGGCTTCAGCAGTAACCTCCTCGCCCGGCAGAGTGAGAGCCTCCTCAGCCTCAGTGGTTGCTTCCTCTTCTGGCAGAGTGGAAGGCTCCCCAGTTTCAACAGCTGCCCCCTTTGAGGGTATCTCAGCAGCCGAGACCTCAATCCCCTTGGGCCGGGTCAACTCTATCACCATCTCCTCAATATGCGAGGAGGTTGTAGCCTCAGCATCTTCGGCTGACCCTGCAACATAAGAGAAGAATGTTAGAACATCCTCTTCAAATATGTAAAGAGAAATTAGGACAGAAGATGGAAAGAGTACCTTCAGCAGGGATAATCGCTAGCGGTGATACAATCGATGGCTCACCCTCATATTGTTCCTCCTCCGAGATGTGGAAGAATTTGCTCTGATCAGGAAGAGCGGGTTCATCGCCATAGTCGACCTCGTCTTCAAAGGCGCTTTCCCCCGATAACGAAGAAGACGACAGCGCAACGCGAGGAAGCTCCGCAACAGGAGCCTTACCTCCAATTACCCCAGTGGTAGGACTAGGGTCGACTGCCCTAGGACTGGAAATGAAGACGCTAGGAGACCCCGGCTGCTGTGCCTCGTCTCTCCCTTCATGAGCAGAAGAAGGCTCGGGTTGAGCTGAGATGCCTGCAATCTCAACATCCCCTCCAGTCATTATGTCGACCTCCAGTGACTCGTCCTCTTCGGCGGCGGTGGACTCGTCAACAAGCTCCCCTTCCTCCACGGTCTTGCTGTGCGATCTAGGAGCACGGACCAAGCTTGGGAAATCTTCATCTTCTGACGGTTCCTCAACTCTAACAGGGACGTCTTCAGGAGGAGCCTCAACTCCAGCAGAGATGTCTCCGGATTGAGAGACTTCAGCCGTTAAGTCCCTCCGAGCCTTCTTTGGGGCAGGCTCAGCAATAGAAGCAGAGCGTCGACGACGCTTGCTCGCCAACTGCTTAGACCTCCTTGCCCGCGGCTCCTCCCTCGTGGCTGGTGGCTCCGCCCTTGTCGCTCGTGGCTCTGCCCTTGCCGGTCGCGGCTCCGCCCTCACTGCTGGGGGCTCCCTCCTCGATCGTCTCCCGACCTCTTTCTGAGCCTTCAGGTACTGGTTGATGAGTTTCGTCTGTTTACCAGACTCCGACCTCGCCTCGAGATCTGCATTGATGCTCTCAATGCATGAGAACTCTGGAACAAAATCTGGTGTCTGGATGGCTTGGGAGTACCAAGTGCAGAAATGAAGCTCGTACGTCACTTGGGCCCCTCGATAGGTAGACGGAATGTTGCTCCCGTCCCTCCGGCCACACTGTAGTACCAGGCCCGAGCACCTTCAAACAGATTGCCTTCGAAGGCAAGTTGAGTATTGGGATTGCCGACGTAGAGTTGATCGTAGCCGAACTGTCGGGCGAAGCGACTCGGCATATACGGCTCAATAGTGCATGAAGTCCCTTGCCGGAACAGCACATATCCTGGCCGGATGTTGATCAACCACCAGAAGAGTCCCGCAGACAGTTGCGAGAAGCCATCCCGGCCAGCGACATCAGCGAACAGCTCCCCGAAAGCTACACCAGGAATCTCTGGAGAGCAGCGATTGAGCTGGTAATTCGTGGCGATTGATAGACACTTCCGAACATAATAGATGTAGGCGTCACACCATTCCGAACGTTCCAGCCGCTGCACAAATGGGACATGACCCGCACCCCCACGCGCCGCCGTCATCAAGGAAGGGCAGTGCATCACATACCAAGCCATGAGGTACGTGTAAGGCAGCTCGATCCGAGGGTTGGGACGCTTCACCATTGGATTCCCCTCTGAGTCAACATATGGCTTTCCATGGGAATCAACAGTCTTCGGGGGTTCGCAGAAACTTTTGGTTAACGCCCGCAGCCCGCTCTGAATGCCAGCCGCTACGGCCGGAAGAAGGGATATGGGGCTGCCATGAGCCAGGAGCACCGCCGGGTATACCACATCTGCAACAATAACTTCATGTGGCAGCGTGGGCACCACACATCTCTTCAGCCACAACATCAGGAAGCCCGCCAACAGTGCTCGAACAGAGATAGGGGTCCGGGCTTGATGGTGGAAGCTTTCAAAAACTAGGTCGGGGTCGAAACCGTCCTCATTCGACTCCGTGGTGTAAAAGCTGTCCGGAGTCGCGTCGATCCTGTCTTCGATCTCCCTGTCGGAACTGGGAGCCAGTCGGATTATCGGGAGGTCTTTCTTGTGGACATTGTTGAACAGATAACAAGCCCAGGACAACTGCTTGACCCCTGCTGACCTCCAGGCAGTTGTTTGACCGCAGATGTGGAAGTGGCACATCACCTCCCAGTAGGTCTCGTACACCAGAGGAAATTCTTCTTTCAAGAAGTGGAGTTCCTTAGTGGTAGGGACATATTCCTCATAAGGAATGTCCCCTGACGCTAGTCCCGAGACCTCATGCAACTCGTGCAGTGCAAGGCCCATCTCTCCAACCGGGGTGAAGAATGTCCCCGCCAGTGAGTTATAGCGCTCCAGGATCCCAAAGAAGTTATGAGAGCTCATTGGGATACCCCACTGCACGGCCCTGATTGCTGGGTACAATCCCACACGCTCTAGCAGCTCCTTAAGTTCGATAAGGACGAAACCCACCATCCTGCCCCACCAAGAATTCCCTGAAGAATGGACCCACCCATACGCACGGAACTCGACAGGATAGTCACCTTCCGCCTCCATGAACGCATTAAGGAAGGTAGCGCCAAGCTGAGGTATCTCCCCAACCGGAACCTCAGACTTACGCGACGCGGGGAACAGGCCGAGAACCGACCTGTTATGACTATCATAGCAGTATACCTTCTGGAAGCTCAAGGCACCGAGCGTGATCTCAGGGACATATTGGGAAACATCCCATTCCATCTTCCGAGGGACGGACATGTGCTGGAAGTAGGACATCGGGAACATTCTCTCCATATCCGGAAGAAAGAATCTTCTGCCCTTTATCTGACGGAGCCATTTGTAAATTCCTTCAGACACGCGACGGCCGTCGTCATGGACGTGATCCCCGAAGAAGAAGGCAGGCTTCTCCAGCCTGACGCCATCATCCGTTTTGAATGCGGCATCGGTCATAAGCGCCCGGAAGGTTCTCCTGTCAACATTGGAGAGCCTCTCCCTGCGATCTGGCGACTGGTCAGCAGTCACTGGGACACTCATTCTTTGCACGAAGGTCAAGCCCCGGTCGGCGCCTCCTACATGACCAAAGTGGCGTATCTTGGCGAGCGAGCCAGGAATATGTCGCACTGCAAAAGAAAAGGACACTTAGTCAGATACTTTACTAAAAGCAAGGAAAAATGCTAAGTGTTCAAAACCTAGACGCAGAAGAGATACTAGACGCAGGAATTGTCTAAATCCACGTCCAGACCTGCGAATCTGCGTCCAAACGCAGAAGAGATCCTAGACGCAGGAATTGTCTAAATCCGCGTCCAGACCTGCAAATCCGCGTTCTGCAAACCAAGACTTATGAAAATCCTAAGTACTTGGACTCAGACGCCAAATTCATCAAAATCGGCGCCTGATGGCACCAAAACGCGACACAGAACGCAAGGATCAAATCCGCGTTCTGCAAACCGCGTCCAGAGACCTTCACAATTAGAAATATTCTAAGTGAAGGATCCGAAGTGCAGAGCTCACTGGCGTCGGATCATCAAACCCGCGCCCCGGTTATCATCTCAAGGACTGCGTCCGAGAATCAAACACGATTTTGTATTAATGGTTCTTAGGGTTCTATGAACTTGTGTTAATGGCGAAACTCACGCCGAAGAGGCATTTTACCTCGGAAAATAGCCTCTTGCGCGGAGGAAGCGCCCCTCTCGGCCTCGGCGACGGTCGCCTTTGAGGACGATGCAGTTGGCTTAGTCTTGGGTACCATTGATGTTCAGAAATCCGAGCAAGGAGATGAACAAGTTCGAAGATGAACAGAGAAGGAAATTCTTTTTCTCAGCGAGTGCGTTCGGAGAAGAAGATGCATCTCTCCAACTGTTGCCTTTTATAGGCACAGGGATTCGCGAAGATACGCGGCGTGTGGCCCGGTAGACGCTGCAGCGAGTCGCCGCTTGACGCGTGTAACAAAATCGTTTCTGAACGGAGAAGATCATGCGTCGCAACCCCGCCACGAGTTAGCAGTCGACACGTGGAGCAGTTCATTTAATGAACCAGGAAATCCGCGCGCCAAAAGGCGAAATTTCGCCGGTTCCCTAGGCCAGCTGGCGGCGTAATCATGACATGGCACAGAATTCGCGCCCAAAGAACGCACCTCCTCGATGGACATGCCACGTCAGCCTCTCCATGAATGCATTCGGAAGGTCGCGTCTCTCTAAGAAATTCGCGTCCTTCCAGTCTGGCCAAATATCGCGTCTACCTCATGGGAGATCAGTCACGTTCTTATCGCAAAAAAAAGACGCACCCCATGGAAGTCGCGTCTTTAAAGCAGTTTCATCTCTGCTTTTCAAAAGGAACCTGCGTTCAGCTTCTGCGAATCAGTTCAACAGTACACTGGCGCAAACAGACAACCAACCGCTCCCGGCTAAAAGCGCACCTGTGACAGACTAAAAGCAATCGGGGAGGTCTAGACTGTGTATCTAGACACTCAACACAATCAACTCTAATGGCTTCAAAGAGTTCAACAGTACACTCACGAAGACCAAATCCAGATAAGATCAAACCCGAAGCATCAACAGTCCAGTCATAAAGGCGAACGTGGCTAAAATCCAAAGTATTTCGAAATCCGTCCCATTTAACTGCGGAATATCGAAAACTTTGGAGGGGGTTCTGTAGGCTGTCTAAAAATGTCCAACAGACAAGCCACTAAGAAAGTAGAGTTCCAACATCTAGACGCGTGGGCCCGAAGCCCGCGTCTCAGCATCAAGGCGCGTGGGCCCGAAGCCCGCGTCTCAGCATCAAGGCGCGTCGGCCCGAAGCCCGCGTCTCAGCATCAAGGCGCGTCGGCCCGAAGCCCGCGTCTCAGCATCAAGGCGCGTCGGCCCGAAGCCCGCGTCTCAGCATCAAGGCGCGTTGGCTTGACACCCGCGTCTCAGCACCAAGGCGCGTTGGCTTGACACCCGCGTCTCAGCACCAAGGCGCGTTGGTTCGACACCCGCGTGTCGGTTGCAACTACCCGGATTGCGGGGCCAATCACCGCGCATGTAGTGGGTAGTGGCCCCTCATTGTGGAGCATTTTCAGGGGGCACGTTCACCCCCTGAGACCCCTATAAATAGCCTTGTTTGCATCAACAGGACGAGGACGACAATTATCGGGCAAAAGGGACAGACGCACGATCGTTGGGCAAGAGAGATCAATAGAGAGAGAGAGAAGACTCTTCAGCGAGCTTACTGAGTACTAGCCGCTCTTCGCCTACCTCCTCTTCTAGAGTTTTGGTAGACGGAGCTGAGTTACTCCCTCTACCTGCCAAGGAGAAGATCCCTCGACGGTCCAGAACGGTCATCTGGTCAACGGAGAACAAGATTCACTCTCCACCGCCACCCGAAGAACCCAGCACTAAACAAAGGGGGAATTCAAGATTCAATATTCTCCCTCCCTTGTAACCGGAAGATTTAGCCTGTTGTAATTTTTTCATCTGATTCAAGGAAATTTTACTCCAGCCCTTCTTTTCCGTGTCAAACACTTATATCAGCCATAGATCACACCATTCTTGTACCTTCTCCTAAACCATCACTTGTTGAATCTTCTCCAGTTTGAAGTTCTCCTACAATTCCTTCCTCCTACATTTATTTGAAACTTGAGAAAATTGACTATCATTATCTCAATAGGATTCTTAGTGCGCTCTCTGATAATTTTTATTACATCTATTAAATATAAGAGCTCCAAAGAACTATGGACAACTCTTGAGAAAGAATATGGCCTCAATGATGCTGGAATCAAATGATTCACCTCCTCCTCCTTCAGTAAATTCATGATGACTAATAGTAAACCAATTAATGCATGAATTTTAAGATTATATCCGACTCATTCAATCGAAAGGAAATCAATTCTCCAAAGATTACAAAGTGTCATATCTCGTTGATAAACTCCCTCCTTCCTGGACAGCCTGGAGACTATTAGCCCAAAGGCCCTTCACTCTAGTTTTGATGATGATTAACTCATGTAGTTATAGTACTAATGATCTTGTGTTTATATAGTTTCAGATTTTCTATCAAGATCTTAGTCGGTGTTTAGCTTTAACAAAGATTCGAAGTCAAGTTTTGAAGCTAGTACGTGTTGATTCAAGAGCTCGCGCTTTAAAGATCGCATCAAGTACTCAAAGATGGAGTCGTCGCTCTTTGGATCAAGTTTGATTCAAGTCAAGATGAAGAGAAAATTTTCAAGAGAAGACTTGAGTCAAGAGTTTGTAAGTTTAAGAATTTGTGTTTTAGATAAAATATAAAAGATAGATTAGTTGTGAATTGCTTAAGCTCATATATACACACACAAAATTTATATAGTATTTTCATAAGAATAATTTTGCTTTTAGAAAATACCGTTTTGGTTTTAAGCTTTAAAGAAGATATCTTTACGTTTCATGAATAGAGTTCATCAAAATGAGTTTACATGGTTTATATGTGTTTTGAATTTTATCCATACACAGTGATGGTTCAAATGTTTAGAAAACTTATTTGATGTTTCTATAACATGTGTTTAAGTTTTGTATTTATCAAAACTTTATTTAGAGCTTAACTGTCAAAAACATAAATATTTCATCTTATATGTATATTGGATCATATCCATACACACTAAGCTTTAAAAGTATTTAAAATATCTTATTTTTATATTTGAAGAAGTTTTGAAAAAAATTATTTTTTACATTGAAGATTGATTTTGAAAAATTCCGATTTTTGTTTAAAGGTGAACTTCTATATCGCAAAAATAGTTCAACTTGTTAGTAATATGTGTTAATTTTTTATCACACATATTTGGATTTCAAAATAATTAAACTAACTTATTTTTTTGGATTTTATATGATTTTATGGGATTTTTAGGGTGTTAAAAGACCAAGTCTGATCCCTAATTATCCCTGACCTGGCCTTCTGGCGGTCGACCGATGTGCACAGAACGTGCACACAGCCTTGGCTTGAGGGGTGGTCGACCGATCCAGAGAGTTCACTCTCTGAATCTGGCCTCGATCGATCGGGCGGTCGAACGGCCAGATAGCTTTGCTCCTGATTCCTGCCTCGGTCGACCACAAGACCAGGGTGCGGTCGACCGGGCGGTCGAACAACAACCCCAATAGTCATAAATATGACTGTTGGCCGGTCGACGGCCGGTCATCTGGCATGGGGATTGACCCCAACAGTTATATTTCTGAACTCTATAAAAAGGGGGCTGTTTTGGCTAGTTTTATACAAGATTTTGGAGAAATTTTAGAGCCAGTTTTTCCCATATCTCTTAGGATTTTTCTCCACATATTTTTGGGCTAAAACTTCCATATCAAAGGAAAGTTTTTTTAAGAGTATTTTCAAAAGAGATTTTTTAAGTTTTTCATTATAACTTTATCTTATTTTTCTCACACTAACTTGAGCTTTTCATTGCTATATTCATCCTCTAGAATCCTTATTGTGAGAGAGTTTATTTTTTGTGATCAAGAGAAGTGATCACAAGTTTTCATTCTTGTATTATAAGGAGTCGTAGAGGTTGTAGTCTCGTGAAGAGAGTTTTGTGGTGATCAAGTGAAGTGATCACTAAGTGTTCCAACTTGTGGTTAGAGGAATTATAAGCGGTGTGGCCTCGGCAAGCTAGTATACTTACGTGTGCTGTTCTTGCGGGAACAAGTGAGGGACTTGTGAGTCCAAAAGTTCTAGTGTGAACTTGTTGTAGGTGTTGCGGACCGAGTGATCTTGTGGCATCAATTCTAGTGCGTAGTGTTGAAGGCGGAGACGTAGAGCAAGTGTGCTCGAGCCTCGAAACAAATCTCCCGTGTTTGCGATTGCTTATCTCTCTCACTTGTGTTTTATTTCTTACATGCTCTTATTGTTTATATATTACATGATTGATATTCCCTTGTGCTTCATATATATACATGCTTGGGATTGTTTACTCACACTTGTATTTAACCAAGAGAGTTATAGTGGCACCTCAACTATTAATTTAGAGGAATCTTGAGGTGATAGTTCAGAGCCCTTCACCGGAAATTCGGCTACACTCTTGTGTTATACTTTGTGTGTTAGCTTAATAGTTTTTATTTGCATAAATAGTTCTTAATTCTGCATTAGTTTGCATTATATTAGCTTGCAACCTATTCATTCCCCTCTAGGTGATTTACAGAGTTCTCCATCACAAGTAAGGTAACCTAACCCTTATTCAAACCCTAAAAGCGATTCACATAGAAGACCAACATAGGCAAAACTCTAAAATCAAATTAGAAATGAAAGTTAAAGTAAATTTAAGGAGGATAAGCCTAAGTGCAAATTCATGAATCCCAAGGGTAAGAAGTTCAAAACTCAATCATTTTAATTCTTCTCTCCATGCAAACTCTTCTTCTTTCAAAACGTTTTAATCTTCCTCCTTCAAATCCAAAATCTCTGACCAGATGACTAACAAAAGATTTTGCTACGTCTACGGGAGAACTAATCACTTGGCGCCTCAATGTTTCAACTGGAAGAAGAAACTAGCCAAAGCTCAACCAAGAGGAAACAGAGAAAATTGCTGGCACAAGGTCAATATGGTGGAACTGAACTCCAACTCTTTTAGGTTAGATTCTTTTCTTATTATTGTCAATTCAATCACCTTCTCCTGGGACTGGTGGTTAGACTCAAGAGTCAATATTCATATTTGTACTGATCACTCCTACTTTAAAACCTCTCAGGAACAACGTAAAGGAAGTGTGAGCCTGACAGATGACTCCACCAGAGAGATAAGGGGAACTGGATGTATTGATCTGAAGATGACCTCCAGAAAAACTCTAACTCTTCAAGGCATCCTGCGTGTACTCACACTTTAGAGAAATCTAATCGAGTCTTTACTTCTTAAAACTGGCTATAGAATTGTGAAAGAGTCTAATAAGTCTGTAACCTCTAAATCTAATATTTTCATTGGAAAGAGATTTGTTTATGATGGCCTTTTCTGTCTCAATGTAATAAATTATTCTGAAAATAAAATTTCTATTCCTATTGCTTTGAACATTGAGTCATGTAATATATGATATGGAAGATTGGGACATGTCAACTTCAATTTCATCAGAAAATAATTAACTTGAATCCCATTTCTAAATCTTCTTTTGACTCATCTTCAAAATGTGAAATCTGTGTTCAGGATAAGAATACTCGAAATTATTTTCTTCTATCACAAGGACATCTGAACCCCTCGAACTTATTTATAGTGATTTGTGTGATTTGAACAGAGTTCTCACCCAAGACGGTAGAAGATATTTTGTGATATTCATTAATGACTACTTCCAATTTTGTTACACTTATATTCTCAAATCAATGATGAAGTCCTCGATTGGTTGAAGGTATATAAAGCCGAAGCTGAAAATCAACTTGAAAAAAAGATCAAAATCTGAAGATCTGATTATGGAGGGGAGTATACCTCAACTAATATGATAGGATTCTACCAAGAGCACAGTATTATTCATGAGGTAACTGATCTCTACACACCTCAATCCAATGGTGTAACTAAAAAAAAGAACAGAATATTGATGAACATGGTGAACTGCATATTACTCAGCTTAAGTGCACCCAATAACCTTTGAGGAGAAGCTCTCCTTTCTGCCTATTTTATTCTCAATAGGATTCCCAAAACAGACTCTGACGTTACTCCCTATGAACATTTAAAAGAAAGAACTCCTAACATTCAATTCTTCAAAGTCAGAGGTTACCTGGCTAAGGTTTCAATACCGAAACTGAAGGAAAAAAATCGGTCCTAAGACTGTTAATGCTATCTTCATCAGATATGCACTAGATATCAATATAAACTGATTCTTAGTGGTTAATTCTGAGATCAATAAAATATCTAATAACACCATCATCGAAGTTAGGGATGTTGTTTACTTTGAAAACATCTTTCCTTTAAAATCTAGAATTCCTAATGATCCTTCTTTCACTCTTTCTCCTTCTGATATCTGTGCTTCTAGTTCTGCTCTTGCAAATAATTCTGAACCTAGAAGGAGCAAGAGAAATTGGACTTTTATATCTTTCGGTGAAGATTTCTTTACCTATCTTGTGAAAAGTGATCTTAGCTCCTTCAAGAAAGTAATGGACTTTTCTGAATTTCTTTTCTATAAAGAAGCTATTAACAGTGAGATCAAGTCTAAAATAGAGAATAACACTTGTATTCGCACTAACCTTTCTCCAGGATGCAAACATGTAGGTTTTAAATGGATTGTAGGCTGTATAAAAATCACTAAGGACAAGTCATCAGATGCGAACCTCACTGAAATGCGAAGATCACGTTTCAACTAAATTGCGGACCTCACGTCAAAAGGAAAACGCATACTTCAGACGCGGGTTTGAGTAACTCCGCGTCTCACGTGGGTCTGAGTAACCTCACGTCTTACTTCAAATATGGGTCTGAGTAACTCTTGTTGACACTCTAAAAAGGCAAGATTCCTGACTGGCCTGAACAGTATCTAACTTGTTGACATCTACAAAAGACAAACGGCAGACAAGCTGACGACCAGTTCTTTACCCATCTCAAAGGGACTTATCAATCAACTTGGACTCTACTGATCCAGTGAAGCAGACTGTAAGCCGAGAAAAGCTCGTGAGAAGACCTAAGCATGTCCAGAGACACTAAGTTAGCTCAACACTTAGTCTCGCACAAGCCCATGAGATAAGTCTCGCATAAGAAGCCAAAGTTACTTAGCATCGCAGGAAGCTCCTTCACAGTCTCATTGTGAGCTAACTTATAACTTCGCACAGAAATGCTTATTTAACTCCGCAAAGAGTTAGTTTCGCTCGAAGCCCCAGGGAGTTGCGCAAAAGGGTGACTAGTAGATTCACCACAAAGTTATCCAGCTCCGCTGAAGAGCTTTCTTTTAACTTCGCCAGATGCTTCTCCCAGCTCCGCCATGAGCTCAACGTAACGACTCCACTGCGGGTCTTCTATGGTAGACCAATCAAATATCTAGATGAGATCAAATCTAATTGAGATTAAATTTGGCAGTTGCTTGTCATGATCTTTTGACTCTCCCAATCAAGTGAGAAGATCAAAAGAAATCTTTCAATTATTTGGAAAGAATCAAAGGCGCATCCCTCATTTAGCAGAGCAGATCAAGAGACCAGCACTACTTGCTATTCCTAACTTCGTAAAAGCTGTCTCTAGCCTCGCGGTGAGGCTACTTTCTAGATGTAAAACAGATTGACTCTATCTGTTTCTAGATTTTCAGGACGATTATACCCCTACTCCTCCTTATAAATAGCCTACCAAGGGCGAGGGAGGGCAGAGGCTGAAAAAAAGGAGAAGAAGACAAAAGACAGAGATCTACTCTCTTACTTTCAAGAATTCAGAGAATTACTTCTCGAATCAGGATGCTAATACCCTAAGATCTTCCTCCCTCTCAAGGAATCTCCGGAACCAGGCGAGAAGAAATTCCCAAGTGGAGGCAGTTTGAGAAGTAACAAGAGGGTTCTACCGACCTTCTGTTCTCTGATTCCCCGACGAAGCGAGAAGGAAATCCCATCAGGCACAGTCCGATTTTCTGATCGATCGCGTCATCAAAGGGATAAAGTGATTGCGCGCTGATCAGATTCCTACTGGCACACTTCCCCAGAAATCTCAGAGGAGATCTACCTGTAATCTTCTTCTTGCAAAGAATTACTTGTAATTTAGCTCCTCGACACTTTTTTGTAAGTTTTTCCCTTTGCAAAATCAATGAAAAAACAAGATGGTGACTTCGCTGGGGAGTGCATTCTCCACTATTGAGATTCAAGTGTCGCAATGCGACGAGCAGACCTTCGAGTCTACTGCTGAGTACAAGGAAGTCGGCGCAGCCAGAACCCCTCTGGCTAATTCTTCGAAGCAAGACCCTGTCAAGACAGATAAGACTCTCCGCAAGCCTACTACGATCTTCTGGTGCAACAAGGAGGGTCAGGATCTTGAGCCTATTACCTTCAAAAACCTGGTCATTCTTTTCGACCAAGAAAAATTCGAAAAGCTCCTCTCTGGAGGTGGTCCAATGCTCGACGCACGGAAGCATAGGAAGGTCTCGGTGACCAAGGTTTCAAAGCAGAAACCAGCCCTAGATGGGCGAGTAACCGAACAGATTTCCTCCCAACTCCTCTCAGCCTCGCGCGAGGCTAGCCAGGTTCCCTGCGAACCTAAATCTCCTCTTCCAAAGCAGATGTGGAGGCCAAAGCAGAATGCTCTATATGAAGCTTCAGGCGTAGCTACGCCACAGGCTCGCCTATCATGCGAAGACAAAGGCAAAATACCTGCCTGCTTCACTGAGGCCATTAGTCGCGAGGCTAGAACGGCGACTATGACTTCGCCTAATTCAGGAGTAGTGACTCTTCGCACCAACCTCGTTCTTCCGGGCAAAGTTGCTGATGACATGGCAAACACATCAGTACCTCAGGATACGCGCAGAGTTCTCAGCCGCCAGACTGGAACTAAAGCACCTAGCAGTGCTAATCACCTTCGCAGTAAGGAAGCGAACAAAGCACCACAGCGTGCTTCGCTCCCCAGTTCATCAAGCACTAAGCTCGCCCTTCGCAACGAAGCTAAGGGATCATCCCTAAGTGTTGACAGTGGTGCTTATCCAGCTTCAGCACCCAAGGACATTTCCAAAGTTCTTAACCGCGAAGCTAGAGGTAAAGCACTATTTAGTGCTAATTACCTCTGCGGTGATGAAAGGAACAGGGCATCGTCCTATGCGCAATCCAACAAGCCTCTGCGCTAAAACGCTTAAGCCCGGCTGGGTCTGACTTGCGAGAATTCTTGACAAACAAACGAAAGTCGGAATCTCTCTAGACTTCTCCCTCGTGTTGTCAACAAGTGGGATGTCAGTTGGTGACAGTCCACTCAGTCCATTGCCGGCTAGGACCAATTCCCGCCACTCCTCCAGACTGACAATCAGTTTTTGATCGACTATTGGAACGAGATCCTGTGAAGCATCGCAAATGGAGTGTATCGCAAGATCTGCCCTATGCATCCGTTAATATGATCAGAAGGGGATGAGAGCCGCGTAGGGATAGACGAGCGTCGCATGCTGCTCCCTCCAGTTCTTCAGATCCGGATTATAGTCCGGGCCTTGGTGAAGTCTTGATACACAAAGAAGGTGTCTTCTGAAACAACAGATCTAGGGTTGTGATACCCTACAGTTATGAGCAGCCATCCTCCTCAACTACAGTAACCTAGCTAGAACCAATGAGAAGATTATTCCAATGGTCTGATGAGGAGGACGAAGACAGTGGGTATGCCTCTTCAGCGACAGTCAGCTCGGTACGAACAGATAGAGTATCAGTGAATATGGCTGATAACAGTAATGATGACCTCTGTCGATAGTTGAAAGCTCAAGAGCAAACCTCTAAGGCCCAGCAAGAAGCCTTAGACAACATTCAACAAATGCTCGCTCAACTCCTCACCAACCGGAATAACAATGATACCGGGAGTAACCATGATGAGGAAGAACATCATAGCCATGAACAACCAAAGACTGAGAAGTCAAAAGAAAGTTCTTCTATGGACGCTGAAGTTCTTAAAGGCATCCAAGCTCAGATCGCATTCCCTAACTCAGAGGGATGAACTAAAAAAAGTAGGGACAGTCTGTCCTTACCCTTTGGAATGGGATTCAGTACTATACCCGCCAAAATTTAAACCACCAACGTTACATACGTATGATGGTAAGAGCTCGCCAAACCAACACATCTACTACTTCCGGTCTCAGATCAGTAATGTTATAGACAATGATGCTATCATGGCCAGACTGTTCATTGGCACCCTGAAGGGGGTAGCATTCAACTGGTTTCGAAGCCTTCCTCCGGGCTCTATCATTCTTGAATCGACCTAGAAACTCGATTTCTTTCTCGTTTCTATGAGGATGGTACCGAGGTGACCATGGATAATCTCCTCTCTACTGTACAGAAGAAGGGCGAATCTATCCGCGACTACATTGAACGGTTCAGAAACTTGTCTTTGATGTGCCCAGCAGGGATGCCATTACCCTTGCTCTTGCAGACATGCAGGCATAACTTCCTCGATCAAGTGGAAATTCGTATGGGGGCTGTCAAAGCCCATACCTGGAAGGAACTAGTCGAACAAGCTGAGATAGCTGAAAAACGGCTAAGAAGTTCGAACCATCTATCCCTAAAGGCAATGGGGTATGAATAATAAAGAATGCAGAGACATGGCACAGTCTTCTTAAGCCAAAGGAAAAGAAACTATGTCCATTGAATTATCAGGGGACGTTCAGTCGAAGGCCAAGAAGAGCGGCTTCAATAATCAGGAGTTTAAGTTTCCTCTGAAACAGTACTCCTTCAAAGACGAACAGGTGGTCACAATATTCCATTTACTGCACAAAGAGAATAAATTGAAGCTACCAGATGCTCGGCGTCCTAATGAAGTGGGACGCACGAACGATCCCAACTAGTGCCTCTTTCATAGGATGGTTCATCATCCTACTGATAAGTGCTTTGTCCTCAAGGATAAAATTCAAGCTTTAGTCGACGCTGGAGTTCTGACTCTGAAATCAGAACAAAAGAAAGTCACTGCAAATATGGTGACTCTCGAGTTCGGCAAAACCCCAAAAGTCACAGTTCCTGACGGGACCTTTCCAATCCCTGCACTACGGCTGGAAGTAAAGTATCCTTCAGCTAAAACTCAAGAGAATAAGGGTCTTGTTCCCTTAACACTGGAGACAGGGGAAATCATGTGGATACACCCAGACCTTATCCAAGATGAACAATGAGATTCGAAGAAATCCAAGTCGAAAGGTAAGTCCTGCAATATCTCTCGTAGTAGATGGCACCGCACCAGCCACTTCTCTCAGCAGTTCTGAAGAGGAGACAACTGATAGCCGATGGCACTAGGTCTAGCAAATAACTAGCGACAGTACAACCAGACCCCGATGAGACACAACAGCCAACAACGTTGGAAAACGCGCAGGGGTTGGAATATGTCATTCCACCAACCAAATAAGGACAACCTTTCATAGTAGAGGCAGTCTACTCGAGTGGAGCTTATCGCCTAGCGAATCCAAACGGTGACACGCTCCTTATGCCAATTAACGACAAGTGCTATCCATGATCACGTTAATACTATACCTTTGATCAAGTATTATGCATGATCATGTTAACATTAACCTCTGATCATCAAGTTAGACTCGTCTGACTGTTTCATCTCCTCAAGGAGTCCCTTCCACAGGTGGAATCAATTTCAACCATCTCTACATTCTTCTTTTGGCAAATCAATCGGCTTCACGACGATCTTGAATGAGTCAAATTCATTGAAGAAGGTTCGTGATGCATCCTTGCAGGACCTTTCTAATGTTTCCACATTCATGTTCAAATTCGATGATCAGCTGTGACTAAAGTCTTGATTATGATGAATAAAAATGAAACTCCATGAGGAATCTCGATTTACTCGATATATTTCCTGTGAAGTTTGTACTCCATATCTAAACATGAAGATCAGCTGAGAACCAAAGTCTTGATGAACAAAAGGTGACGCTCCACGAGAATTGTCGATCTACCCGACAAATTTCTCATGAAGTTTAGACTTAACTCTTTAATCCCCAGTGAAATTTTAGAGGTCACCAGTTGAATACAGAAATGTTCACTTTATGTGTCACAATCTGAAACCTTCGGTGAATAAGGCTAGAGGAAAACAGTGGCTTCTAAGCCCAATATAAAATCCTTAACAACTCATCATGCTGAGGGGAATAGCATGGCTAGCCTGACTCAAACGGTAGTTAGTAAAGGCATACCAAATCCGTTGACAGCTGAGGATTTGCTAAAAATCCTAAGGGACCTGCTCCCATTTGATCGCGCAGTTAAGGATAAAGGAAAATGTTGGCCTTTAAGCCCAATATAAGTTCTCGACAACTCATCATACTGAGGAGAATAGCATGGCTAGCTCGACTCAAATGGTAGTTGGTAAAGGCATACCAAATCCGTTGACAGCGGAGAATTTGCTAAAAATCCTAAGGGACCTGTTCCCATTTGATTCCACAGTTAAAGATAGAGGAAAATGTTGGCATTTAAGCCCAACATAAGTTCTCGATAACTCATTATGCTGAATGGAATAGCATGGTTAGCTCGACTCAAATGGTAGTTAGTAAAGGCATATCAAATCATTTGACAGCTGAGGATTTGCTAAAATCCTAAGGGACCTTTTCCCATTTGATTCCGCAGTTAAGTTAAGGATAGAGGAAAATGTTAGCCTTAAGTCCAACATAAGTCCTCTATAACTCATCATGTTGAGGGGAATAGCATGGCTAGCTCTAACTCAAACGGTAGTTAGTAAAGGCATACCAAATCAGTTGACAGCTGAGGATTTGCTAAAAATCCTAGGGAACCTATTCCTATTTGATTCCGCAGTTAAGGAAAGAAAAATGTTGGCCTTTAAAGCCCAACATGAGGCCTTAACAACTCATCATGCTGAAAGGAATAGCATGGTAGCCCGACTCAAATGGTAGTTGGTAAAGATATATCAAACCCATTGACGGCTGAGGATTTACTAAAAATCCTAAGGGACCTGTTCCCATTTGATTCCCTCCCCAAAATCACTTACCAATTCCCATCCATAGAATGGTAAGATCACATATAAAGGTATTTATCTCCTTGTAAGATGATGAGTCTAACCTATCATGTTAACACTAAACCTCTAGTAGCAAGACTATAATTTACTCCCCAATGGATAAAAGCTAATATCCCCAGTGAATAAACCTCGCTTGTCATTCTCTTCAACAGAACGACAGGTCCACTCAAATTACAGTTACGCTCAAGCACCTCTAACAGTAAATGAATTCTTATCAAGTTAACATCACACCTCTGACAAATTGCTTTCCCACGGAGTTCTTTTTGTTACGTTAACGATCACCTCTGACATGTAATCTCTTATGGGATTCATTTCCTAACTCCCCAGTGGGTTTCTAATAATCAGTCCTCAGTAGACTTTTTTGGTTGTCACATTAACAATATACCTCTGACAATTTCTTTCAAATAACATCCGGAAGAGATATCAAAATCCCCATGGAGTTAATAATCAAGTCTGATTTCTCCCAGTGGAATTATTTCTTTGTCATCATGTCCAGTTCGTCACCTCTAAATGACAAAATTTCGAGCTTGGTGGCTTCGCAATCGGTTACGTCCCTGCGACCTCTGAACCGACAGATAGCCAAGTCTCACCTTCAGTCCAGTAGGGACTATTTCTTTGTCATCATGTCCAGTTCGTCACCTCTGAATGACAAAATTTCAAGCTTGGTGGCTTCTCAATCGGTTACGTCCCTGCGACCTCTGAACCGACAGATAGCCAAGTCTCACCTTCCAGTCCAGTAGGGACTATTCGTTTGTCATCATGTCCAGTTCGTCACCCCTGAATGATAAAATTTCGAGTTTGGTGGCTTTCAATCGGTTACGTCCCTGCGACCTCTGAACTGACAGAAAGCCAAGTCTCATCTTCGTCCAGTAGGGACTATTTCTTTGTTATCATGTCCAGTTCGTCACCTCTGAATGACAAAATTTCAAGCTTGGTGGCTTCCCAATCGGTTACGTCCCTGCGACCTCCGAACCGACAGATAGCAAGTCTCATCTTCCAGTCCAGTAGGGATTATTTCTTTGTCATCATGTCCAGTTCGTCACCTCTGAATGACAAAATTTCGAGCTAGGTGGCTTCTCAATCGGTTACATCCTTGTGACCTCTGAACTGACAGATAGCCAAGTCTCACCTTGCAGTCCAGTAGGACTATTTCTTTATCATCATGTCCAATTCGTCACCTCTGAATGAAAAAATTTCAAGCTTGGTGACTTCTCAATCGGTTACGTCCCTGCGACCTCTGAACCGACAGATAGCCAGATGTCATCTCCCAGTCCAGTAGGGACTATTCCTTTGTCATCATGTCCAGTTCGTCACCTCTGAATGACAAATTTCAAGCTTGGTGGCTTCTCAATCAGTTACGTCCTTGTTACCTCTGAACCGACAGATAGCCAAGTCTCACCTTTTAGTCCAGTAAGGACTATTTATTTTAATGTGTGACTAACACTATCAGTTTATCGCCGCTGATTAGATTAGTTATACCATTATTCCGCTTCCTTTGGGGATTGTAACAACAACTTGAAAATAAGGATTGAAAAGTCAGAAAAAATAAAATAAGTTGGAAATATAACAGGGGAATCAAATAAAATTACTTTTATTAATTTCAAAAGAGGGATACATGGATGCTCAGATTATAAGCTACGAGAGCGCTTCGTAGGACTTGATCTGTTCTTCAAGAGCAGCCAGCCTATTCTTCCTCTCCTCAACAGTCCTAATAAGTGCTTGCGACCTCAACTCGGCCTCATTAAAGCTCGCCGTTTGGGATAAGCAAGCCTTAATTTCAACCAAAGTTGCCCTCTATGCTAGCTCCTGATGTAGGAGCCTTAAGCTGCTCTAACTGAGCAATCTCTTCGACGCACTGGTTCAGCCTTAGACAAAAGAATATTAGCCTTCCTGATCATTTCCTTGGCCTTTTCAATCTTATCCTCAGCGTCAAGAAAAGCGCTGTTAGAAGCATCTATGGCGTCCCCAAGTTCTACTCTCCTCATCTCTAAGGATTTCAAGTCAGAGGAAATTGCCTTGGCTGCTTCATGAGCGGCGAGATGGGCTTCATGCATTTGAGCAGCAAGGTGCGCAAGCTGTTCGTTAATTGAAGATTCCAGATCTGAATGGCTAAGACGGCGCTATTCGTCCACATCCCTCTCAAGCCTGTCCACCAGAAGCTCCAATGTCGCAGCCTGGTCATCCCCTCTAAAGTCCTGAATGCTGTCAATACTTTGAGAGAGGACCACTTCAAAGCGAAAAATGAGGTAGTCGAGCTCTTCAAGACCAAAGCAAGGGAGCTCTTCAAGCTCTTATAAAAGTTGTCGACTAGTTCAGCCACGAATTCATTCTCGGCCTCAACTACTTCCGGTGAACGAGCAGTTTCTAAAGACAAAGCTTCCACCAGTTTCACTGACATAACTATGGAAGGAATAGTAGAAGCATTAGCTAGAGCAATATGAGGAATCGCCGGCGATCTCAGAGGAGTCCCATTGAAACCAGTATACTAGCCACAATTGACATAAGACTAGTGATGACTTCTGGGAGAGCAGGCTCAACCACCAGTGTTGGAGAAGTAGGACTGGCAATCACCTTCAGCTTCACAATTGGCAGGATGGGCAGCGCTGGCAAAACCACTGACAGTTCACTTACCGATGTAGTTGGAAGTGAAATTAGTTCTGTAACCACTATCCCCTCAGTCTTTTTAAAGCCACTTTCCGGTTCAAGGTGATAAGAGGGCAACCCATGATACAAAGCATCCAACTCAGCAGCGTCCGCTGCAGTCGAAATACTTACTTCACCCCTGATTCCCTCAGGAAGATTGGTTGGCTCTATTGAAGTCGATGCACCCAAAGGTGGAACACCTGTAGTAAGACTCTGTTTAAGCAAGGTATGATCAATACCATGAAAGAATTACTCACAAAAGGTCAAAACACTACCAAAAGATGATATCGCCTCAGTCGCCTTGGCCACAGTTTCTCTCCGAACTTCCTCGATAGCGGCATCAGTCCCCTCAGGCTCCATAGGAAAGTCTTTGGCAGAGTCAACACGGACGGCCGGCCCACCTTCGCTCGCCGAACCCTCGGTGGTCCATCCTATAGAGCTGAAGGCCATGGGGCTTCCTTTTGAGGTCCCAGCACCTAAAGAACCTACATCATCCGCATCACCTCCAGATTCTTCCGAGATGGCGAAATAGCTACCTCATCACCTTCTCTATAAGTGAACAGGGGATCTTAATGCTCCCCCTGTTCCCCTGCAACCTCGGCTCTCGGGTCCCTCACCGCCTCGGTTCCTGAGTCATAAAGTAAACAGTGAGCTGTTTGGAATATATAAGAGTGTATTGCAAGAACAGAGCTGATCTTACTTGGGTCTGGGACAGCTTTACCAACGGTCTGCCTAGGGGCCGACAGCTTAATAACTAATGGAGCAGGAGGAGGAGGCACTGTAGATAATTCGCCTTCCGCAATAACAGTAGGAGCGTAGCGACGAGGCTCTTCACTACCCTCTTCCTGCGAGATCCGCCTTGCCGCTTTCGTTTAAAGTGGACATCAGGATCTTCCTCCAAATCCTCCACCTACATCTTCCATGGGGGCTGTGCCTACCCCCCCAGAAGCAGCTGCTAGAGCCTCAGCACCTATATCCCCTTCGAAGCGGGGGCTTCCTGCGTCCGAGGCCTCACTATCATCAACAAGCAATGAATTCCCTGAGGCCGGGCACGCGGATCCTCTTACCCTCGCTTCTCTCAGTGACCTTCCGCCTCAACCACTAAGAGATCAACTTCACACCAAAAGAATTAATAGAAAACCCAGTTGGTGTAGAGTTCGAAGTTCTATACCACTGGCAGAATCCCAGGGTTGTCAGAAGGTTCGGGGTCCTCAGCGGCATGCACAGCCGCGCCTCAGTACAGCCAACAATATAAAACCGCTAGGCACGAGCTCCATCAATGAGGCTCCCCATGAAGGCCAGGCTGCTGTTCGGATTACCTACGTACAGTTGGTCATACCCAAACTGACTCGGAACATAGGGCTCCAAGTAACAGGTGTCCCCGCTTCTATACAACAAGTGGGATGGCCGGATGCTAACCGGCCATTCGAAGACTCCCCGACTCAACGACGTCTGCCTTTCTCCTACATCCTTAATTCTTCACCATATCCTACATCGCGAATGTAGGGAGGGCACCGAAAAAGGCTGTAGACGTCATGATGGCATAGCAGTTTGCGAACGCAGCCACACAAGTCCGTGACCATGAACACCCCTCGAATCGACGAAGAAGTGCCATTCGAACACCTTCTGGGGGCTCCTCACCGGCTTGGATGATAGAGGGGCAGTAAAGGGCGAACCATGCCATCAAATTAATATATGGCAAACCAATTCTGGGGTTTGGTCCGTCGCGAGGCAAGATAGTTCCCTTTCCCCGCTTTGTCGTTGGTGGCCTACAGAAAGCCTCCATCAAAGCACCAAGGCCTCTTTGAATACAGCACACCATTGCTGAAAGAAGTCCAAGAGAACGACCATGGACTAGATGAACAGTCGGTAATAAGACAATTGGATGAATGACGACGCTAGACGGAGATGGCACCACACATCTCTTCAGCCAAACCGTTAAAAAGCTAGCTAGAAGTGCCTTCTGGGATGTCAGTCGACGGCCTGGTGATGGAAACTCTGAAGAATATAACCTTTCTCATAGGTGAAATCACCTAGAGGGGAGAGTGAATAGGTGATAAGGCTAATCTAATGAACTAAATGCGGAAATTAAAACTAATTTGCAACAACACTTAGTGCAACCAACGAGTGCAGCCGAATTCCCCGTGAAGGGCTCTGGACTAACTCCTCTTGATTCCTCTGAATAAGAGTTGAGGCGCTATATGAATCTCTCGTGGTTAAGCACAAGTAAGGCACACAAGCAAACACAACCAAGCATATAGATATAGGCAATATGAATGATGCAATGCACAACACAAATAAAAAGAGAGAGAGAGAGAGAGAGAGAGAGAGAGAGAGAGTTAAGAGTCACTGGATCAAACGCAAACAACAAGATGTGTTTCGAGGTTCGAGCACCGAGCTCTACGCCCCCGCCTTTACCGAGAAGGATTTCTAATTCACTAACTTGTCCACCTAGGACTCCCACTAAGGATACCTCCAACGAGGATTTTGTACAACAATAACCGGGAGTACCGAACTCCTCTCTCAACCAATACAACCTCCACCGAGACAATACAAATGGTCTAGCGAAGACCGGAGTACTGAACTCCACCAAATCCACCTCTACCGAAGAAGGATACAAGCACAATCCATCTCTACCGAAGAGGGATACAAACACCAACCAACTCCACCTCACCAAGAGGGAGTAAACCACAACCTCAACCTCTACCAAAGAGGGAGCAACCACAAAGAAAGGTTTACAACAAGGTGATATATCTCAACCACAAACCAATTTCTTTTCCCACAAATAAATGATCCTATAGAATAGGATAGAGGATATAGCTCAAGTGGAGAAAAAATAGTGTTTTGATCAAAGAAATTCTCTTGGGAAAACACCAAAATAGATATAGAAATTTTAGATCAAACTAATTCCCAAAACCCTAATTTTTTTGAAATAAACAAAACACTTTAAAACAAATAAGATGAATCTTTTAGCTCTAAAATACTTTTGAAAACCTTGTAAAAAACACTTAGGAATAGGAGAAATTTTTGCTCTGAAAATCTTACCAAAATCTCAAAGAAATAGGGCTTTAATAGCCTTCCATCAAAAACTAGCCGTTGGGACTGTTTGTCAGTCCTGGCGGTTGGCGGTCGACCGCCCGGTCGACCGCCAATGGTCATATTTATGACCGTTGGAAGCCCGCGGTCGACCGGTCGGTCGACCGTCAAAAAACAGAGAGCGAAGCTCTCTGCCCGGTCGACCGGCCTAGGAACCTGGCCAACGTGCACAGGTCTGTGTACGTCGGTCGACTGACCCGGTCGACCAACTCTGGGTCCGGTCGACCGGCCGGTCGACCGCCAGACCCTGGCAACAGGATTCTGGGTCAGAAAACTGGGTTTAAAAATATTCTAAAAATTCTCATAAATTACTTAAAAATTTCACAAAAATAGTTTTATCATTTTACATTGATATACAAATATGTGATAAAAATTTCAACACAAATATCAAACATTTTGAACCATTTTTGTGTTATGAAAAAGTTACCGAAAACCAAAAACTGTATTTTTCCAAACTTTGATTTTTCAATAGGAAATCTGATTTTCCCTAAAACTCATTTAAATATAAAAACTATTTGTGTTGGATTAAGTATCATGTTTTTGTCTTTTATTTCCAAAAATATGTTTTGTTAAAAACACAAAACACCAACCTCGTGAATAGGCATCTCAACATAAGTTTGTCTATGAAATTAAGCTTACATGTATATAGAATATATCTAATATACACTTAAACATAATAAACTTGTATTGATACTATCTATTCATGAAAACCAATATTGGTTAAATCAAAAACCGAAAAACCAATATCCAAAAACATGAAACGTGTGTGTATTGTGAACTTGAGCAAATCACACTATCTAATCTTTACAAATGGATCTAAAACAAACTAAACTAGGATACCTAAGTCTTCTTGACAATCTCCATCTTCAAGTCGACTCGATCTAAAACTCCGCGATCCACCGAGCTTGACTCCAACGAGTGCAATGTATGATCTTGATGCTCGGGCTCTGGAACCACCATGTGAGAAGCTCCAAAACTCCTTTATTGAAGCTAATCACCTACTAATATCTTGGTTAATGATCTGAAACTAAACATCACAAGATTATTAGTAAACATAACTACATGAGTTAATCATCATCAAAACTAGAGTGGAAGGCCTCTTGGCCAACAATCTCCCCCTTTTTGATGATGACAAAACTCATGGAGTTATATATGCATGAATTAAAGTTAAGCTTCAAAGAAGCTCCTCCTTAACTCATGCATAGGAAAAAAGCAATAAGATATGGCAATGAAGCACATGCATAAATAAACATGTATGCAAATATAGGGAGATAAACATGCCAATCAAACATAAAACTCATAAATTCTTTTTCTCCTATTTGCAAAACAAAACATATATGCATAAACATAAATCCTGAAAACATGCATATATACCAAATACTTCTCCCTCTTTTTGTCAATCATCAACAAGGGGTCAAAGTAAAAACAAATCAATAAATTCTTCTCCCCTTTTTGTTCGAAACAAAGAATTAACTAAGGGGTCAAACAAATAAATCAATAAATAGATATATGCGATATACATTCATGAAGAGGAAGACGCTAAGTTAACTTCCCTACATATATGCATTACATGAAGAAAGGATGACAAGCCCTAATTCACATAACACAAAATATGCAATGCATAAGAAGAGATGTGAAGCTCCCCCTACACACGTGTATCACATAAAGAAGAGTTGTCAAGCTCCTCAATATAAGATACACTCAACATGAATCTATATGTAGAAGAGACGTTAAGCTCCCCTTGCATATATGCAATCATATCAAAACACTTTTAACATATCTTATTAAAACACAATTTTGAATTTTCTCAATAAAACAAATTTTGAGATATCTTAGTAAATCAAATTTTAAAACACCAATATAAATCTTCATGGATACTAATTGAAAGAAATAGATCAATAGATACCAATTGAAAGTAAACAAAATCTTAATACCAATTGTGAATATTTGTCATTTAGAACATATGATACCAAAATAAAATCAATTTTTAACATAAAGTGTGGGAGTAGAAATCAACGGTAAACAAAATACCAATTGAAAAATAAAAATACGAATTTTCTCTCCCTTTATGAAATACCAACTAAAAAGATGCATAAGCTTTTGTTTAAAATAGCAATTGAAAACTAATTAATTGAAACATGATGGTCATTGAAATTTCAAGCTTTAGCATAAACATATATATATGAAAAATTAGATACCAATCGAAATTGATACAATTTGAAGTGAAAGCATACATACATAAAAAATATGTGTGAGTATACAAGAAATGTCAATATTGATACCAATTGAAAGAATCCAATGATACCAATTGAAACAACAATAATATTAAGAGTATATCTCATATTTCCTACCACCCAATCATGCTCAAGTTTAAAATGATTTTCAATATAAAACATACAAGGCATGGACTCCCATCTAACCGCCCGTGGAAGGTAGGGGTTTTCAAAAATGGGTTTGAAAATATTGTATGAAAACTCTACCATGACGAAGAATACGAACTAGTTAAATGTAAAAACTTGTAAACTAGTACGAAATCCTTCAAGTAAGGAATAAAAACAAAAATATTTTTCATGAAACGTGAAATTCATATGGTCACTAAACACTCAAAGTCCATAAAGCCCATATCATGCTCATGAAAACAAAGTCATGAGAAAATAATAAGTAGGTGAGTGTACAAGGTATATGTGAAAATATATAATCATGAAAATAGACATTCAAGCTCTAAATCCTCAATACATGAAAATCATCAAAACTCGATTTCTTCAAGGCATATGTATGTCAAGTACAAACTAAAGTATACATACATATCCAAAACATAACGAGTCCACAAATATATATGCATGAAGGCACATGGCTCAAAGAATGTATATGCATAATCAATAGTTTAGACAAGATGGACATATACATGAAGCTAAACATGGAAAACATGAAAATCGTCAAAACTAAATTTTCATTAAAAAAATTTATACTTCAAGGCATATGTATGTTTTGACAAAACAAGAAATATACATACATATCCCTAAACATAATTTGAGTCCATAATAAAGATTTGCATGAAAAGCAAATGACTCAAGGGGTATACATGTATATCTTAAAGTTTGGCAAAATAAACATATACATGAAATGAAACCACATGATCATAAAGCATGTCCAAAATGGGGAATACAAGTTTAAAATGTATGAATCATCAAAACTAGACTATATTAGCACATCTAATGGGTACAAATAAGCGTTCAAGCTCAAACAAAAAAAGTTTATTTGTGGCCCACTATATGTACAAGTATAAATCCTAGTCTTAATGAAAACTAACATTTAAATATATATTCAAATCATGAAGCATAAAACGAGACATAAATCAACATGATAAATATAAATATGATCCTTATGTAAATCCACATGCTATTAGAGTTATGATAGACATAATAGCTAAACAATGGTGAGAACACAAAAATAATGGTCCATATAATCAAGGGTGATCTCAAAAGCTATACATGCATGTCAAAGGTCTAATAATCATGACATTCAATATAATAATCAAAACATGAAGCATTAAAACAAAACATCACAAACATCCATATGATCATTGTGTATATGCATGTGCATTAGATTTAGGACATGCATATTAATTAAAAACAAAGTGAGAACACATAGATATAGATCCATATAAAATATGGGTGTCTCAAAAAATTAAACATGCATATCACTAATCTAATGAATATGGCATAAGTATAATGAACAATAAAACATGACATGCTATAAATCAATGATATGAAAGCATGTAAATATAAACGGGAGTAAAGGATTGTTACCAAAACCGAAGAGGCAACTCTCCATGTCTCCAAAACACGGTGGTCCTCCCACCAAACTTTTCTTGAAAGTGATGCATCCAAATAGTCCACATGAAGCTCAGAACGCATCCACCTCAAGGTACCAACGCGCTCACATCATGCGAGAGCCCACACCTACATCAAATACAATAGGGGTGGTCTTTGGTACCCACACTCTTTTGGGTCCATGGGGCTAGTACCTTCTAACCCAAACAAATTTATTTACTAAATTAGAAATATGTATTCTATCATAACAAAATTTAGCAAGGTGGCCCTTACGTCCACAATGTGTACAAGTGTACACATGAGCATACATGTGATGGGTGTGTACGTGAGGACCATATGTATGCCGTGGAGGGTGTGCATGCAAAGATGGAACTTGTTTCTTTCGAAACAGAGATTCCAAACATGTATGACTCAAAGCACAATGGCTCAAAGTGGAGCCCAAACAATCAATATACTTCTTTAGCATGGATATATCATTTTTAATTAAAGAAGAAGAGGAGCATGCAATAGGAGAATTAGATGAAACTATCCTAGCATGGCAAACATGTGACTCCATATTATTTTTCAAAGATTCATTTTTCTTTAAACAAATTTCTAAATCCTTAGAAATAGAATCAATTTTTATTTCAAGGATTCATTTTCTTTCATAACAAAATCAAGTTTTGAAGTTATAGCTTTATTTTTCTTCAAAACTTCATTGCAATCATTTTTAATTTTAAAAATTCATTTTTTTAAGGGCAAGTTCAAGTTGAGATTTCAATGAATCCCTCTCATTAGAAATCTCCACCTTTTCTTGCAAAACCAAGTCAAGTCTAGAAAGCAAATCTTTATTTTCATTATTAAGTCCTAGACTTTTCTTTTTCAAAATATTATATTTTTCTATCAATTTTTCACAAGCAATGGATAATTCTTCATTTAAAGTGTTGGGATCAACATGCTCATTACTAGAAGAACTAGCATCATCACAATCTAGTTGAGATTCCGATTGTACCTCAAGGGAGTCATTCCCTTGGACCATGAAGCATTGTGGCTCGGATTCTCCTCTAGATTCTTTCTCCGGTTGAATTGGCAATTGAAGCTTAGAGGTGGTCAACTTGTTCCACACTGCAAAGGCGGAATCAAAGTTAGAAACAAGCATAAGATAATCTTTAGAAAGCGTGCTTCTAATAGCCTCAAGGGCTTGTGTATTGGCCCCTATATGCTTGCGGTTACTAAGATAGCATTTCTTGGTAGCGGCAAGGAAAACATGCAAGCTTAGGGTTTTCAAATACAAGGACATCCTAAATTTTCACATGTCAATGTTGGAAATATCAAACATGAGAGGTGACAAGCAATCCATGAGTATGTGCAAACAAATATACGTGCAAATGCAAATGATAGATTAGCAAACCAAGATCTCACTCCTAGGTGATTAAACCAAATATCAGGAGCGTAGGCTCTGATACCAATTGAAATCACCTAGGGGGTGAATAGGTAAAGGCTAATCTAATGAACTAAATATGGAAATTAAAACTAATTTGCAACAACACTTAGTACAACTACGAGTGTAGCTGAATTCCTCGTGAAGGGCTCTGGACTAAATCCTCTTGATTCCTTTGAATAAGAGTTGAGGCGCTATATGAAGCTCTTGTGGTTAAGCACAAGTAAGGCACACAAGCAAACACAACCAAGCATATAGATATAGGCAATATGAATGATGCAATGCACAACACAAATAAAGAGAGAGAGAGAGAGAGTTAAGAGTCAATGGATCAAACGCAAACAACAAGATGTGTTTCGAGGTTCGAGCACCGAGCTCTACGTCCCCGCCTTCACTGAGAAGGATTTCTAATCCACTAACTTGTCCACCTAGGACTCCCACCGAGGGAACCTCCACCGAGGATTTTGTACAACAACAACCGGGAGTCGAACTCTTCTCTCAACCAATACAACCTCCACCGAGACAATACAAATGGTCTACCGAAGACCGGAGTACCGAACTCCACCAAATTCACCTCTACCGAAGAGGGATATAAGCACAATTCACCTCTACCGAAGAGGGATACAAATACCAACCAACTCCACCTCACCAAGAGGGAGTAAATCACAACCTCAACCTCTATCAAAGAGGGAGCAATCACAAAGAAAGGTTTACAACAAGGTGGTATATCTCAACCACAAACCAATTTCATTTCCCACAAATAAATGATCCTATAGAATAGGATAGAGGATATAGCTCAAGTGGAGAAAAATAAGTGTTTTGATCAAAAAAATTCTCTTTGGAAAACACCAAAATAGATATAGAAATTTTAGATCAAACTAATTCCCAAAACCCTAATTTCTTTGAAATAAACAAAACACTTTAAAACAAATAAGACGAATCTTTTGGCTCTAAAACACTTTTGAAAACCTTGTAAAAAACACTTAGGAATAGGATAAATTTTGCTCTAAAAATCTTACCAAAATCCTAAAAAAAATGGGGCTTAAATAGCCCTCCATCAAAAACTAGCCGTTGGGACTGTTTTCAGTCCTGGCGGCTAGCGGTCGACTGCCCGATCGATCGCCAACGGTCATATTTATGACCGTTGGAAGCCCGCGGTTGACCGGTCGATTGACCGTCAAAAAACAGAGAGCAAAGCTCTCTGGCCGGTCGACCGCCCGGTCGACCGGCCCAGGAACCTGGCCAACGTGCACAGGTGTTGTGCATGTCGGTCGACCGACCCGGTCGACCGCCAGAGCCTGGCAACAGGATTCTGGGTCAGAAAATTGGGTTTAAAAATATTCTAAAAATTCCTATAAATTACTTAAAAATTCACAAAAATAGTTTTATCATTTTACATTGATATACAAATATGTGATAAAAATTTCAACACAAATATCAATCATTTTGAACTATTTTTGTGTTATGAAAAGTTGTCGAAAATCAAAAACTGTATTTTTCCAAACTTTGATTTTTCAATAAGAAATCTGATTTTTCCTAAAACTCATTTAAATACAAAAACTATTTGTGTTGGATTAAGTATCATGTTTTTGTCTTTTATTTCCAAAAATATGTTTTTGTTAAAAACATAAAACACCAAACCTCATGAATAGGCATCTCAACATAAGTTTGTCTAGGAAATTAAGCTTACATGTATATAGAATATATCTAATATACACTTAAACAAAATAAACTTGTATTGATACTATCTATTCATGAAAACCAATATCGGTTAAACCAAAAACCAAAAAATCAATATCTAAAAACATGAAACGTGTGTGTATTGTGAACTTGAGCAAATCACACTATCTAATCTTTACAAATGGATCTAAAACAAACTAAACTACGATACCAAAGTCTTCTTGATGATCTCCATCTTCAAGTCGACTCGATCTAAAACTTCGTGATCCACCGAGCTTGACTCCAACGAGTGCAATGTATGATCTTGATGCTCGGGCTCTAGGGGAAACCTAGAGGTTTAACGGCTTGTTGCACGTGCTCAGTGCAATCGCGTGACCTGCGAAAGTGGTCTAATAATCCTTAGTATAGTTTAGTTGTTTTGCTCGAGGACGAGCAAAAGATAGGTATGGGGGTGTGATTGGTCGCTAATGTTGCATATTTAGTATCATATTTCCATACTTATTATAGAATAAAAGCCTGCATTGTCCTAATTAATTGTTTAATTTATTTGCAGGCCCAATCTTTAAGGAGATGAAGAGAAATGAGCCCAAAGCCCACCAAAATCAGAATTAATTCGCACTCAGTAAATCAGGGCAAAAATCAAGAGGTTGAAAACCGGTTGAGAAGAATCCTCTCAGAATCGATTGGTCAAAGCCAAGAATCTAAGGCCATTTCGTCAGAATCCGGGACTCAAACTGAAAAACCAACTCAAACTAAAGTCAGAGGGCGAAACCACGGCAACCCACCAACTGGGTGTGGCCACCTGGCCACACCCTGGCCGCGAAAACGCGGCCCAAGCCGCGTTTTCGCGGCAAGGCTGGGAAGTTAGGGGGAGCGTTTGCTCCCCCGATCTCCCCGGGATCCTGTACACTGGTTTTTTGCCTATAAAAGGCCATTCTTTGCGCTGAAAATGGACGCCGATGCAGAGATAGGATTTAGCCTAGTTTCATTTGTAGTTTAGGTTTTTCTTCTCTTTATTATGTAATTGTAATGTGTATGTAAGCTTAGGTTAGATGATGATTCATGTAAGTAAGAAAGAGGCATATGTTGAGAGTGACACCGATGTACCCTCCTCCTTTCTTCCATCGTTTCAAGCAATAAAGGTAAACATTTGTTTATGTTCGTATCTTTACTTTCCTTTTCTTTTGTTTTCGTCTTCCTCTTCTACTTTACCTCGTTTGTTTTTGTTAGTTTACAAGTGAATTCCAAAGCACAAGTATAACGATGTTATGTGAGTGCCAACGATAGTTCATGAAGACGTTCTCCTCCTCAAAACGTATCACTTCATGCTTGTGCGAGACTTGATGATATAATGCGCACGGGGACTGAGCTCGGGCTTATGATCTATGCGTTGAACGCCTCCGAAGCAAAGGTAGAACATGCAAAGGTTTCCAAGTAAGTCATCAATCAAACTAGGTAAGTATTTCTTCATCTTCTTTATCTTTTCTTTTATTTATTTAGAATAGATCACCACCTCTTCCAAATCATTCTTTTTCGACTCATTTGTATATAGTCACTTTCTTTCCCATTTCTTTGTAAATAGTCATTCTCATTCTTTTCCACCTTCTCCTTCTACCATTTTTCTTTCTAACTTTAACAAAATTTCTTTTTCCTTTCTTTTTAAAAACAAAGAAGAACTTTCGTTTTGTTTTCATAAAGATTTCAATAAAGAAACGTAAACGCTTCTATCGCAAAACTCTCCCTGTAGATCACGACCCGCATAGCCACTTGCTATAGCGGTAAGAATTGAGCACTTGCACATTCTTATTCTAAATCTGAAATTCTCTATTTTATGTGCAGGTTTTGCATCAATCAAATTTTGGCGCCGTTGCCAGGGAGGGTAACGTTGTTTTTATTGAAATCTGATTTTTCTTGAAAATTTTTTAGAACTAAAACGAACTTTCTTCTCTGTTGCAGGTTAAAGGGCAAGCAAAGCAGGAAATTAAAGTTGCAGTAACATATAAGTGGCCTTGGGCCTCTACTCTAGAAAGCAGAGACCAAGTGCCCTCTGTTTTGCCGCGGATCCGCGGCCAAAGCCGCGAAAACGCGGCAAAAGGAGTGGACTACTAACTGTCTTTTTGCAGGGCTGCTTGCTTTGTAAATTGTAGTTTTCTGTAACTTTACTTTTTCTTATATGCCATCACATAAGCCTGCTAATAATCAACAGTAAAACATTTATTGAAAAGATAAAAAATTGATTAGACGTTTGCATTTTAGGCACGTGTCTTTTCAATTCATTTATTTTTACTGTTGAAGAGTGCTGGAGCAAGGTACGTATGCATTGCATTTAGCATAGGACTCACTTCTTGGTTGATTTATATCGCTTTGAGTGAATCATATTTATCTTGTACACTTGCACAAATTGATTTTAAGGGCACCACCCATTAACAAGATAAGGTGGGGATTTAATCACCCTTCCTTAGCCCAAAAATCAGATTCCAAGCACTCACTAACCCAAGCCTAACTTAAAATGAGTAGACGTTGGCCTTAGGGACATCTCGGACTCAATTAGGAGATTATCCTAAGGGAGAAAGGTGTTGGAACTTGACTCCTGCCAAATCAGTGTCTAGGAAAGGGATTGAGGGCCGAAAGCCGAAGGTTGGTGGTTATTTAATTAAGGAACGTCTTTGACAGAAAACCTCCCACCAACCTTACCTGACCTGGCTGATTAGCTTGTGGTCAAAGTCTGCATTGGACCTCCCGTGGACAGTCTAACCAGTTAGGAGTCGTCTAGGTCATAGGTCTACCCTAACTTAGGTTAGAATTTTTCTTTTTCTTTGTTTGTTTATTTGTTTGTTTTTCTTTCTTTCTTTTTTGTATTCCATTGTGTGATATGGCCTATAATAATAATTTTTCCAACTTCAATAATAATCCATATTACACGTCAAACTCTTTTTCGGATATTACCAACCCGGCATATCATGATTTTAACCAACCTAGTGTGCCAGATTGGTCTTATCCGAATCAATATAACCCATGTTCCCCATCGTATGACTATAATTTCCAGAATGATTTCAACTCTTCACAGAGTCAGTGGGGATTCACCTCCCCCGAGCATAATTATCAACCAACTTGTCCTCCTCCACCTAGTCCACAATATTTTCAAGATTCATACTCAGTTCCACCCGTCCAAAATAGGAAACCATCAATTTGGAAATGAGTATGCGTGAGTCCAAACACAAATCCCAAAATCTGATGGACTCATAATTTCACTACCACTTCCAAGACAATTCTTCATCTTTTCATCAAAACAATGAACCTATCAACTATGAAAAGATGCTTGAAGCCATGACTCAGGCTCAAAACACTCGTAATCGTGACATAGATATGATGGTCGAATCTCTACATTCTCACCGTTGGACCAGTTCTGATGTCACTAACCATTCTGTTAGAGCCGAAGAGTCCTGTAGTTTTGGAAATCAAGATTCCATTTCAGAACAACCATTTGAACTTGCCCAAACTCCAAATTTTGAAAAAGATATTGACAGTTTAGCAAGTTATCCTTTTCCTGAAATAGAACTTGAAAATGAATATGATCCTGAACCCAAACTGAGTGATTCAATTCTACTTCCTGATTCGATTATGACTCCGGTATCTTCACCTGATTTTGATCTTTTCCCCGAGTCAACATTGGATCCTATGCCTATGCATCATGAAATTGAATCCCCCGTCTTTGAGGATCATATTGAACTTGACCAATTATACAATTTTGAAAATCCTATTGACAAATTGGCAAGTTCTCAATTTTTGATATTGAACTCAATGAGATATGTGACCTAGATTCTCAAATCTGTGATTCAGTTCAACTTTCTGAATCAATATTGACTCCTATTTTGTTACCAAACTTGAGTAATATTTTAGAGTCAGTTTTGATTCCTCCACCTATCATTCCTGAACTGGAATCACCCATATTAGGTCGCATCCCATTGTTAGAAAATACATGTGGACTTGAGTTTCAACTTCTTGACTTGGACCCGCTTCTTGAACCAATCTTGACTCCTGAACCTTACTTGACTTAAGTCACTTTCTTAAGTCAGTATTAGTTCCTGTACTTCTTGAGCTTGAGTCCAAGTCAATCATTCTATCTCTTCATACTCCATTCTGGGACGAGGTGGTTGACAAATTTGACTCCGAAATTAGTTATGAATTTGGAAATTAGATGGGGTTAAATTTTTAATAAAAATTCTTCATGGATTTATCTTTTTAATGGGTTATATTAAAGATATTTCTGGTGGGTTCCTCCGAATCCCACGAAAAGTCGATTGGGCCGCGTTTCGTGGACCAATCAGACCACCACCGGAACCATCACCTTAAGGTAACATTTTCCTTCCCTTTCGTCTTTTTCATGCATCTATGCATTAATTCATACATTGAGGACAATGCATGAGATAGGTGTGGGGGAGGGTTCTAACATAGCTTAGTTTTTCTTTTTATTAAAAAAAATTAACATTTTTTTACTTTTAAAAACTTTTTGAAAATAGAAATAATATTTTGACATATTTTTTGTAAGAAATTAAGTTAATTTTAAGGAATAGGAAAATCTAAATTAGGATTTCTTATACTTGGTCAAAATAAGATTATTTGTTTGATTTTTAGGGTTAGGAAGAAAATTTGTCAAAGTAATTTAGTCTTGATCTTTACCTTGATGAAATATGCACACTTCATACACTTACACACTTAGGGTTCAAAAACAAAGATTCTTATGCCTTATAAAAAAAGAAAAAAAAAGATAAACAAATCTAATTATTGATTAGCTAGGTGCTTTGGCCTAAGAAAGCCTTAGTATTTATGCGAAAAATGATTAGATAAGTTTGAAAAGAAAAATATATAAAAATCCTCTGATTAAGCTGGGTATTTGTGCCTAATAAAGCATAAGTATTCACGCCTAAAAGAGGTTCATATAATAAAATCCTTAGTTTTGTGGCCTTATTTGCTCGAGTCCTTAAGTCCTAGGGGTGTCTTCTCACCTGGTGCCCTAAGACTGTCTGATTGGGAGTCATCGATTAAAGGCTCATTACATGGCAGATTAGAAAGCCTAATAGAACTAAGGAATAATACCCAAAAAAAGTATATATAAATAAATAAGGCATAAGAGTTAGAGTTAATGAACCCTTAGTCAAAATTTTCACAGTTACAAGGTGCATATGACTTAGGGTAAAAGTAATAGACTAGATGAGAAGTACAATTTGACTCCTTACCTTGATTGATAACAAATTTTTGAATAGAGACTAAGTTTAGGAATGAAAAATTCAGTCTTCCTATAACTTATAGATTGCTTAAATCTTACAATTATATTTCAAATATTTTTCTCTTTCAAAATGCTTTTCGAAAATACTAACTCTTTATTTTCCTTTCCTTATGAATTTTGTGGGTGTAATCCGCTGAAAACCCTCAAGAGACAAAACTCGTCCTCTAGGGGAAACCTAGAGGTTTAACGGCTTGTTGCACGTGCTCAGTGCAATCGCGTGACCTGCGAAAGTGGTCTAATAATCTTAGTATAGTTTAGTTGTTTTGCTCGAGGACGAGCAAAAGATAGGTATGGGGGTGTGATTGGTCGCTAATGTTGCATATTTAGTATCATATTTCCATACTTATTATAGAATAAAAGCCTGCATTGTCCTAATTAATTGTTTAATTTATTTGCAGGCCCAATCTTTAAGGAGATGAAGAGAAATGAGCCCAAAGCCCACCAAAATTCTGAATTAAATCAGAATTAATTCGCACTCAGTAAATCAGGGCAAAAATCAAGAGGTTGAAAACCGGTTGAGAAGAATCCTCTCAGAATCGATCGGTTAAAGCCAAGAATCTAAGGCCATTTCGTCAGAATCCGAGACTCAAACTGAAAAACCAACTCAAGATAAAGTCAGAGGGCGAAACCACGGCAACCCACCAATAGGGTGTGGCCACCTGGCCACACCATGGCCAAGGTTGGGGAGTTAGGGGGAGCGTTTGCTCCCCCGATCTCCCCGGGATCCTGTACACTGGTTTTTTGCCTATAAAAGGCCATTCTTTGCGCTGAAAATGGACGCCGATGCAGAGATAGGATTTAGCCTAGTTTCATTTGTAGTTTAGGTTTTTTCTTCTCTTTATTATGTAATTGTAATGTGTATGTAAGCTTAGGTTAGATGATGATTCATGTAAGTAAGAGAGAGAGGCGTATGTTGAGAGTGACACCGATGTACCCTCCTCCTTTCTTCCATCGTTTCAAGCAATAAAGGTAAACATTTGTTTATGTTCATATCTTTACTTTCTTTTCTTTTGTTTTCGTCTTCCTCTTCTACTTTACCTCGTTTGTTTTTGTTGAGTTTACAAGTGAATTCCAAAGCACAAGTATAACGATGTTATGTGAGTGCCAACGATAGTTCATGAAGACGTTCTCCTCCTCAAGACGTATCACTTCATGCTTGTGCGAGACTTGATGATATAATGCGCACGGGGACTGAGCTCGGGCTTATGATCTATGCGTTGAACGCCTCCGAAGCAAAGGTAGAACATGCAAAGGTTTCCAAGTAAGTCATCAATCAAACTAGGTAAGTATTTCTTCATCTTCTTTCTTTCTTTTCTTTTATTTCTTTAGAATAGATCACCACCTCTTCCAAATCATTCTTTTTCGACTCATTTGTACATAGTCACTTTCTTTACCATTTCTTTATAAATAGTCATTCTCATTCTTTTCCACCTTCTCCTTCTACCATTTTTCTTTCTAACTTTAACAAAATTTCTTTTTCCTTTCTTTTTAAAAACAAAGAAGAAGTTTTGTTTTGTTTTTATAAAGATTTCAATAAAGAAACGTAAACGCTTCTATCGCAAAACCCTCCCTGTGGATCACGACCCGCATAGCCACTTGCTATAGCGGTAAGAATTGAGCACTTGCACATTCTTATTCTAAATCTGAAATTCTCTATTTTTATGTGCAGGTTTTGCATCAATCAGCCAAATACAAAGATCTTGAGAATTTAATCCCAAAGATAGCTAGTAAAGCTAAGGGAGATGAACCCCCTGAAAGTCATCGGATGACCGAGACTTACCAGCTCTTGACCTGTTCGTGACCGGAGTGGGCGCCCCCATTATTTCAGAGATCTGAGTCTCCTTTCCTGGGCAATGAAGGGATGTCATGGACACACTTTTCAGAAAGAGAAAAGTATATTTCTCTGAAGAGGACTTCAAATGTCCTATTTATAGGCCTTATGGCCTGACCATGCCGCTGCCACTTCAAGCCTAGAAGCGCAAGCGAAGTTAAAGCATTTAAATGCTTAGCCTCGAGGAAAGGAACAATCTCCCTCGTTAAAAGTAAGAGAGTTTATTCTAACCCCAGAAAAGGGAGCAATCCCTCTCTAACTAGCTGAAAAGTAGTTAGCCTCGGGAAAGGAATGTCATTCCAAACACCGGGTTAACGCGAAGCTATCCAGACGCAAAGCTACCCAGAATCACGAATCTACGTGGTTCCTCGGCAAACTTATTCTAATCCGAAAGAAGGATTGAAAGCGGAGCTGAACTCAACCATTATGGCGACGTTTGCATTTCGCATATCATCAATCAAAGCAGTTCAAAGTATTTTAGAATCTGAACCATTCCATTGCAGACTCACAAAAATTTTGAAGGGGGTCTTGTTGACACTCTAAAAAGGCAAGATTCCTAACTGGCCTGAACAATATCTAACTTGTTGACATTTACAAAAGACAAGCGGCAGACAAGCTGACGAGCAGTTCTTTACCCATCTCAAAGGGACGTATCAATCAACTTGGACTCTACTGATCCAGTGAAGCAGACAGTAAGCCGAGAAAAGCTCGTGAGAAGACCCAAGCATGTCCAGAGACACTAAGTTAGCTCAACACTTAGTCTCGCACGAGCCCATGAGATAAGTCTCACATAAAAAGCCAAAGTTGCTTAGCATCACAAGAAGCTCCTTCACAGTCTCGTTGTGAGCTAACTTATAACTTCGCACAGAAATGCTCAGTTAACTCTGCAGAGAGTTAGCTTCACTCGAAGTCCCAGCAGTTGCGCAAAAGGGTAATTAGTAGCTTCGCCACAAAGTTATCCAGCTCCGCTGAAGAGCTTTCTTTTAACTTTGTCAGATGCATCTCCCAGCTCCGCCATGAGCTCAACGCAACGATTCCGCTGCGGGTCTTCTATGGTCACCTTTGACCAATCAAATCTCTACATGAGATCAAATCTAATTGAGATCAAATTTGGCAGTTGCTTGCCATGATCTTATGACTCTCCCAATCAAGTGAGAAGATCAGAAGAAATCTTTCAGTTATTTGGAAAGAATCAAGGGCGCATCCCTCATTTAGAAGAGTAGATCAAGAGATCAACACTACTTGCTATTCCTAACTTCACAAAAGCTGTCTCTAGCCTCGCGGCGAGGCTACTTTCCAGATGTAAAACAGATTGACCCAATCTATTTCCAGATTTTCAGGGCGATTATACCCCTACTCCTCCTTATACCAACCTTTTGTTCTCTGATTTTCCGAACTAGGCAAGAAGGGAATCCCATCAGGCAGTAGTCCGATTGTCTGATCGGTCGCATCGTTAAAGAGATAAAGTGATCGCGCGCTGATCAGATTCCTACCGGCACACTTTCCTAGAAATCTCAAAGGAGATCTACCTGTAATCTTCTTCCTGCAAAGAATTACTTGTAATTTAGCTCCTCGACACTTTTTTATAAGTTTTTCCCTTTGCAAAATCAATAGAAAATAACTCTGCGTCCCACTTCAAGCGCGGGTCTGAGCAGCTCTGCGTTCTAACTGAGACGTTTGCGTCTACAACAAACAACGCGAGGCTCGTGTTCACCGCGAAACCCGCATTTCTATTATAACTGACCCCCATTACTGGGTCAATTAACTCGCCATGTAATGGGAGAGTTACTCACTATTATGGAGGGATTATAGGAGACAATTATACCCCTTGACTCTCTATAAATAACCTGAGGAGCTATAAAAAAGAAAACAATATTTTGACCTATTTTTATAAAAAATTAAGTTAATATTAAGAAATTGGAGAATCATAATTAGGATTTCTAAGTAGTTAGTCAAAATAAGATTTTTTTTTGTTTGATTTCTAGGGTTAAAAGAAAAAATTGAAAAAGTAATTTGGTCTTGATTTTTACCTTGATGAAAATGCACTTTTTACATACATTTACACACTTAGGATCAAAACAAAGACTTTTGTACCTTTATATACATATACATATACATACATACACACACACACACACACACACACACACACACACACACACACACACACATATATATATATCATCTGATTAAGCTGGGTAGTTGTGCCTCATAAAATATAAGTATTTACACCTAAAAGTGGTTGATACCATCAAATAAAACTGTTAATTTTATGGCCTTGTTTGTTTGAGTCTTTAAAGTCCTAGGGGTTTTCTCACCCGGTGCCCTAAAATTGTCTGATTTGAGAGTCTCGACCTAATACTCGTTACATGAGCGAATTAGAAAACCTAAAAGATCTAAGGGATATTACCACTATAAAAAAAATAAGGCATAAGAGTTATAGTTGAAGAATCCCAAACCAAAAATGACGGTTACAAAGGTGCATATGATTTAGGATAAAATAACAGAGTAGATGAGAAATACAGTTTGAATCTTCACCTTGATTGATAAACATTTTTTTGCATAGAGACTAAAGAATGAATAGTTTGGTGATGATAAGACTTATAGATTACTTGATTTTTGCTAGAATGTTTTCAAATATTTTTTCTCATTTTCAAATGCGTTTTCGAAAATACTAACATTTGTTTTTTTTATGAATTTTGTAGTACAATTCCTAAAACCCCTCGTGAGATAAAACTCATTCTCTAGGGATAACCTAGAGGCTTAATGGCTTGTTGCACATGCTAAGAGCAATCACGATTCCTACGAAAGTGAGTTAAGTTAGATCAGTTTAGTTTTTCTTTTCATTCGTTTTGCTCGAGGGCGAGCAAAAGATAGGTGTAGGGGGGTGTGATTACTCATCAATTTTGCATATTTTTCACCATATTCTCATATTTATTTTAAATAAAATTCTGCTATTTATCCTCCACTTTGTTTATTAGTGTGCAGCTTATTTACTTTGTGATTAAGAAGAAGAAGAGCCCAAAAACACCAAGAATCCTAATTAAATTCAAAGTCAAAATCAATTATTTTTTAAGTCAAGAGAAAAAACGATATTTTCAAAATATCCACTTTCCAAATAAAAATTCTGAGAATATATATTTAGATGACTGGATGAGGTAAAATTACAGAACAAAACGCGACGTCACCAGACCCTGAAAAGCTGCACTTTCTCCTATATTACCATGAAAACATGACAATCCTAAGGCTGATGAGTTAGTATTTAGGTGTCCGACTTTAATTCATCAAACCCAGGGCGTTCTCCTATAAATATCCCATTGGAGGCAGAGGCAAAAAGATATCTTAGAAATATCAACGTAGAGTTCAAAACTATGGTTTTAGATTAGTTTAGTTTAGGTTTTTCTTTTTCTTTATCTTTGTGATTTAGATTAGAGAGAGATTCATAATAAAAAGAGAGAGTGGATTAGGGTGACAATTGATATAAGTTCCTCCTTTCTCTTATTGTTTCTTTATCTAATCAAAAATTGCTTTTGCTTTATTGTTGTATATTTTTCTTTATGGTTTTAGTTTGTTAACCTTTTAGATTACCTCCTTCTTTTGATTTCTAAATCTATAAGAATCTTATGGCATCTGAATAGCCTTGCCATTGCGATTGTCACCGATAGCTCATGATAATGAATTCTTTCTTTTTTTGTATAAATTCATGCTTGTTCTTTGAGTTTTGATGGTCTAATGTGGATGAGAATCGAGTTCCTCTCATGATAGTGTCCGATTGCCTTCAAATCATGGTGAACCGTCATAAAAAATCTAAGGTTAGACAATCGTCTGAAGAGGTAAGTAATTTTGTTGGAACACTTAATAGATTTTATCCATAAATTTCTTTTCTTTTTAATTCTCTTTTAAAAACTAAAAATATAAACTTATCCTTTTTATCTCTTCCTCCTCTAACTTATCATAGTTTTCTTTTATTCTTTTCAAAACAAAGAAGAATAACTTAACCAACTTAATGAATTAAAATATACCGAAAGCTTGCATCGCATCCCTCCTTGTGGATCACGACGCGCATAACCATTGTTACCATGGTTAAATTACGAGAAGCAAAAGTAAAACTTTCGATTTCAAATTACATATTTTTGTACTCTCAGTTCTTCCCAATCAACACCCTATAATTAGAACATTGTGACGTGAAAATCTGAAGTGGTAAAGAAGTTTGCACTAAGTAAGATCGAGTTTTTTTTTCAAGTTTCACTCCTTTTACGAATCCAAAAATCCTATCAATTTGACTTCACTTTTTAAATTTCAAATTCAAATTAGTTTATTCGCTTATTGTTCACCAAACTATTTAAGAATAATCCTAATTTTTTATAAAGAAAGAAAGGAAAAGAAAAGAAAGGAAAATATTTTGTAATTTTTCAAGTTTTCATTTTTTGATAAAGAAAGAGAAAAATGTTAAAACCCCCATATACCAAAGTCTTAAATTGCCACATTGAGAGGGTCTTACCTTGGAGAAGTCAATCGTGATGCCTCCTAATAAAAGTGCTTGACTTGAAAGAGAAATTGATATCTATCTTATGTGGACTAACGTGCGAGTGTCTAATTCGTCACCAAATAGTTTACTATGTCGGCGAATGAAGTGAATTTTAATGTGTTAATTCAACATACGGTGTCTAATCATAGTATTTTGCGGATGAAATCCTCAAGGAAGTTGGTTATCTCTAATTTAATAATCTTATTTAGGCGAATTGATAAATAAAGAAAAGGATGTTTGTTGTTTTTAAAGATTTCTAACAATTTGAGAAAAAATAATTCTAGTTTGAATTTACTAGATTGAAAATATGAAAACTAACTAGATCTCTCTAAGAATTACCATTATAATTATTAATTTATTTTTTTAAAGTATAGGTTATACATGATTATGTAATAGCCTATCAATTCAAATAAACAAACTTAATCACAATTAGTATGCAAGTATAAGCATCAAATATTAAGCAGAGATAAAGAGTAAAGAGATAGAGTCAAGAAAGAGCAAACTCCGCAAACACACGAATTTATTCTCGAGGTTCGATCCACTAATCTATGTTTCCGCCTTCAACTCCCATGGAGATGTAAACACTATAATCGGTTCGCGAAACCAAAATATGCTTATAATGTGATCTCGCATAATCATCACTTGGAGCCGAAATTCCTACAGCACAATAAATCTTCGATCTACCTTGGAGCTTCAACTCCTACAATGATGATCCCTTTGAATCACAATGGAGCCTCAACTCCTATAGCACTTGGAGTGGCAACTCTCACAATTGCGATCCTGCAAGATCGATTTATAATCACCACTCTCATTAGAGGTATATAACAATAGTACAAAGAACAAGTTATGACCAATATAGATCACTACAAGTTTCTCTCAATATACAAGCCTTATATCTATAGAATTGAAAAGTGAATGATCAAACAATTTGTATGTGAGAGATTGAAAAAATTGAAAGAGAACGCTTTGAAATCCTATAGGAAATCTCAATAATTGAAGTGGATTTGGCTCTAAGAAACTCTTGAAAACTATTGTAAAAACTTTTGTTAAACTCTGATAAAATGCTTGTTGAACTTCTACAAAATAATCTTAATTTATAGCAAAAATTCAATTAGAAATAACAAAAATATTTTGTTAAAATTATGCAAAAAAAAGTCAATGAGCTATCAAAAGCTAGTGTAGAGCTGTCAACAGTCAACAATCACTAACCGCTATTATTTTAAAATCAAAAATCTAGAACAAAAAATTTTTACACTAGCTGTCGAAAACACTGTCTAATCAAATGAGAGCTATCAGAAGTCAGAGCTAGCTGTTAAAAATCTGAGTCACTATGAGACAAAATAAAATTTCTGTAATATGTCATCGAAAGCACTATCGAAAGCTTTATTAAGCTGTCGAAAGTTCTTTAAATCAAAACACAAAAACGTGCACACTGAGTATTTATTTTCGACAGTTCATATAAGAGCTGTCAAATGCTCTTCAGTGAAAACTTATTTTTCAAAACTTCGTATAAAATCAACTTGAAATTTATAAATCACACAAAAGTAAGTTTTTGACATATAATTAAGTTCTAATATGTATGAATTAACTCCACTATATATTTCAAACATTAAAACTAATGTTTGAGTTTTTATCAAGATTAAAATTTATTTATCATTCAAATCAAAATGCTTTGAAACTAGTTTTTGATAAAATCAATATTTGCACAAAGTTCAATTTGAAAAACTCCTTAACCATCAAACGAAAAGTTGTGTTTGAATGTGTATCAAGCTTAAACTACAAAATCTACAAATTATAAGTTTAACACAAATTCTAGACTTGCAAACATATAAACTTCTTCATCTTGATACTTTGAAATTTTAAGTGAGTTTTGAATTTGATCCAACTTCCTTTAGTTCCAATTCTCAACAAGAGATACTTTAATTTGTATTGGTTGAGCTTGAACCCTTATAATATGATCTTGAATTAAACCGTTTCTTGATAAATAACCTGTATATAACTTAAACACAACTTCAAGATCATTAGAACTAACGGTTGGCACAAAGGCCCATCACTCTAGTTTTGATGATGATTAACTCATGTAGTTATAGTTTACTAATAATCTTGTGTTTAAATAGTTTTAGTGATTGACCAAGATATTAGCGGTGTTTAGCTTCAACAAAGGAGTTTTAGAGTTAACACATGAAGATTCAAGAGCTCACGCGTCAAGATCGCATCTAGTACTCGGTTAGAGTCAAGCTCGTTGGATCGTGTTTGAATCGAGTCGATTGGAGAAGGAGTTCTACAAGAAGACCCGATTTGTTTTGTTTAGTTTGTTTAGATCTTGTGTAAAAGTAGATAGTATTGATATACTCAAGTTCACCTACACACACAAGTTTAAAGTTTGATTTTGGTTTAACCAGTTTTGGCTTTCATATCAAAAACATAGATATATATCTTATATGTATATTGGATTCTATCCATAAATAATATGCTTCAAATTTGTTTCAATATCATGTTTTTGTGCTTATATGAGTTTTGGAGAAAACGATTTTTCATTTCAAAAATTCAAGTTTTTGAAAAATACGAATTTTGTGTTTAAGCCTAATTTCCATTACATAAAAATAGTTCAAATTGTTTATAATATGTCTTGAATTTTAGTCACACATATTTGTATTTCAAAGATCTTATAAGAACTTATTTTTGTGGAATTTATGTGATTTTATAGGATTTTATAAAAGCTAAAAGACCAAGTTTTAATCCCCAAAATATGTGACCTGGTCTTCTGCTGGTCGACCGAACGGTCGACCAAGGCAGAAGTCGGTCGACGGTTTGGTCGACCGATGTGCACAAGCGTGCATGGCCGTTTAGGTTGGAGGGCCAGTCGACCAACCCGGTCGACCGCCAGAGAGCTCTGTTATCTAGATATGATCCTGGTCGACCGGGCGGTCGACCGGCAGAGAACTCTGCTCTCTGTATCCAGGCCTCGGTCGATCGGGCAGTCGATCGATGGCATAACGATCAAAAATTTGACCGTTGGTCGGTCGACGGACAGCAGAAATTTCTGCTGTCCTTGGCCCAACGGCTAGTTTTTGGAATGGCTTATAAATGCCCATCCCTTTGGGCTGTTTTGATAAGAATTTTAAGAGCAAAATTTTCTATCTTTACAAGTGTTTTAGCAACAAGTTTTCAAAGAGTTTTTGGGTTAAAAAATCCATCTTTATTTTTTTTAAAAGGTTAGAAAAATCAAAGAAAAAGACAAGTCTTTGGGAATTATTTTTTATCTTCATTTCTATTTTATACTAGAAGTTTTCTCAAGTATTTTCTTTGTGTTTTTGATTTTCAAACTCTTTGTTTTCTCACACTTGAGCAATCATATCTATCCATCTATATGATCTTGTTTTTGTGGGAAAAAGTTGTCTGTAATCTTTGTGATCACCAAGAGTTGTAACCTTCCTTGTATTTGTTGTTATCCCTCTTATGTAGAGGTGAGTATGGATGTTGTGTTGGTATCCCTCTAAGTGTGGAGGTGATTGGGTTGTTGTTGTTTGTGTCTTATTCCTTTAGTGAGAGGTGATTATTGTTTGGCTTAGTGTCCTATCCCTCTATTGAGAAGTTGATCTTGTGTGGCTGCCTTGCCTCTTGTGTAGAGATTGTTGTTGTTTAAGAGAGAAGTTGTGTACTCCAAGTTGTATTACCTAAATCCTCAGTAAAGGTTCCCTGTGTGGGAAGTCTTGTGTGGACGCTTTAGTGGAAATCCTTCTGTGTGAAGGCGGGAACGTAGAGCTGGGTGCTCAAACCTCGAAACATATCTTAGTGTTTGCGATTGATCTACTATCTCTTAACTTACTCTCTTTTATATCTTGCATTGATTCATATTGCTCATATCTTATATGCTTGGTATTGTTTGCGTGCCTCACTTGTGTTAAATCAAGAGAGCTTCATATGGCACCTTAACTCTTATTTAGAGGAATTTAGAGGAGTTAGTCCAAAGCCCTTCACTGAAAATTCAGCTATACTCTTTGGTTACACTAAGTGGTTGCAATTTAGTATTAATTTCGCATCATTTGTTATTAGATTAGCCATACACCTATTGACCATCTCTAGGTGTATTTTCAATTGGTATAAGAGTCACGCTCCTGATATTAGGTTTAACCACCTAGGAGTGAGATCTTGATTAGCTAATCTATATTTGCATTTGCACACTTATTTGTTTATACACACTCATGGCCTTCATGACCCCTCCCATGTATGATACTTCCAACATTGATGTTTGGAAAGTTAAGATGTTCATGTACCTTAAAATCCTATGTTTGCATGTTCATCTTTCCGCTACCAAGAAATCTTCTCTTGGTAATAGCAAGCATATAAAGGTCAATGCACAAGCCACAGAGGCACTTAAATGCACTCTAAGCAAAGAATATTTATGTATGATTTCTCATTGTGATTCCACCTTTGCGGTGTGGAACACTTTGACCTCTCTAAAGCTTCAAACGCCAAACTATATGGAGGAAGAATCTATTGGAGGAGAATCTGAACAAGCTTGCTACATGGTCTAAGGGAATGACTCCCTTGAGGTAAACTCAGATACCTAACTAGATGATAGTGATAGTTCCTCCGGTGATGACTATATGAATGCCGATACTTTAAATGAAGAACTATTTATTGTATGTGAAAACTTGCTTGAGAAATATAAAGTTTTAAAAAAAAGTCTTAAAATAAAAGAAGAAAATAAGAATTTGTCTTCTAAACTTGATTTGGTTTTACAAGAGAGGGATGATATTTCAAGTGAAAGGGACTCATTGAAATCCCAACTTGACCTTGCCCTAAAAGAAAATGAAATTTTGAAAAGTAAAAATGATTCTAATATTGTTTTGAAGAAAAATGAGGCACTATCTTCAAAACTTGATTTTGTTTAAAAAAAACCAATCTTTAAAAATAAAATAGCTTTAATTTCAAAAGAGCTAGATTTGATTTCAAAGAAAAATATTTATTTGAAAAATGATTTTTCTTCACATGTTTGCCATGCTACTATAACTTCATCATCTAGTGTTGCATGCTCCACTTTATCCTCAAGTATTAAAAATGATATTTGTGTATTGAAGAAAAGTGTAATTGTTTGGGCTTCACTTTGAGTCAATGTCCCATGAACCACACACGGTTGGAATTCATATTTCACAAGAAACATGCTCCTCATATACATGCACACAAAGCATGACATACACATGCTTCTCATGCTCATACACATGACACCATGTATGCTCATGTGTACACTTGTACACATTGTGGATGAAAGGGTCACCTTGCAAAGTTTTATTATGATAGGATACATAATTTAAAGTTTGCAAATAAATTTGTTTGGGTTAGGAAAGGTACTAACCCCCATGGACCCAATAGAGTATGAGTACCAAAATTCATCCCTATTTTATTTGATGTAGGTGTGGGCTCTCACTTGACGTGAGAGTATTGTTGCTTGATGGTGGATGCTTTTGTACTTGATGGACAATACTTTGGATGCATCACCTTCGAGAATGTTTTGGTGAGAGGACCACCATGATTTGGAGATATAGAGATTAGCCTTAATAGTTTTGGTAACTATCTCTAACTCCTTATTTGTTTACATGCTTTTAGATTATTAATTTTTAGCATGTGATGTTTTAATACTCATTATGTCAAATGCCATGATAATTAGACTTATGACATACATGTATGGTAATTGAGATACACCCATGTGAAAAACACCTAGAGGGAGGGTGAATAGGTGTTAGTGCTAATCTAAAACTTAATGCAAAACTAAGTGCGCTAAATGCGGAAGCTAATGCAAATTATGCACAAACTAATACAATACAACAAGTGTAGCCGAATTCCCCTTGCGAGGCTCTGGACTAACTCCCCTTGATTCCCCTTGAAATGGGTTGAGGCGCTATGTGAAGCTCTTGTTGGATGAGTAAAAGTTGGGCACACACACACAAGCAATCCAAGCAATGTGCACACACAATCAAGCCAAGCAGTCAAGGATATAGCAATATGGATTATGCAAGGCACAACACAAGCAAATAAATATGATATGACAAGATGAATTATGCTCAACACAAGCAAATATGATATGAATGAAGTATGATGCTTTGCACAAATGTAAAGAGAGAGAGTTTAGAGACAAGTGGATCAAACGCAAACACAAAGATATGTTTCGAGGTTCGAGCACCCTTGCTCTACATCCCCGCCTACACCACCGTGTAGGATTTCCAATCCACTATACCGTCCACCGAGGACTCCCACCGAGGGAACCTTCACCGAGAAGGATTTGTACAACAATGGAGTACCTAACTCCTCTCTCAAACAACCTCCTCACAACCGAGGGGTAGGCCCGTAGCCAATACAACAACAATAACAACACCTCTACCGAAGAGGCTCACAACCAATCTCAATCACCTCACACTTGAGGGATACAAACCAATCACCCGATCACCTCTACCGAAGAGGGATACAACAAGAATAAGGGTGTACAACTTAGAGGTTACAACAACAACCTCAAAACTCTCTCTTTTCTTTTCTCTTTCCACAAAACAAAGATCCTAATAGTTTAGGATAGAAGATATAGCTCAAGTGTGGAAAACTAGGTGTTTTGGAAACAAGCAACAAAGAAAAACTACTTGGGAAATCTCTTGTATATGATAGAAATTAAAGATCAAATCAATATCCCAAAACCCTAGTTTTCTTTGATTTTCCAAAAACCCAAAAACAATAAAGATGAAATCTTTTTAGCACAAAAACTATTTTGAAAACTTGTTTAATCACTAGAGAAACACTGAAATTTTTCTTCTTGAAAACCTTAGCCAAAATCCCAAAGAGATGGGTTTATATAGGCCCAATACAAAACTAGCCGTTAGGCTGAGCTGGCAGCCTGACAGGCTGCCGGTCGACCGACCCGGTCGACCGCCAACGGTCAGAAATATGACCGTTGGGCAACTGCGGTCGACCGGCCCGGTCGACCCAAACAAACAGAGAGCAGAGCTCTCATCCCGGTCGACCGGCACGGTCGACCCAAACAACCCGAGATCAGAGCTCTCAGACCGGTCGACCGGCTCGGTCGACCGTCCCAGTGACTCCAAACGTGCACAGATCTGTGCACGTCCGGTCGACCGGCCCGGTCGACCGGACATCAGTCGACTAATAACCTGGCTTAGTCGACTGGTTGAGTCCTGGACCTGAAAACTGAGTTTGAAAACTTGGGGAAAATATTTTATAAAAATCTTTTAATACTTCTAAAAATCACCAAAATATTTTATCATTTTATATCAAAACTCAAACAAGTGATAAAAGTTTCAAGACATGTATCAACATATTCAATTCATTTTTGAGTCTTGCAAATTTTATCAAAAACAAAACTTGTATTTTGTCAAACTTGATTTTTCCAAAACATGAATAGGATAGTTAAAATAAGTTTGTCTAGCAACTTTAAAGCATGTATGTATATCTAGAACATATCTAATATACATAGAAATAAGGTAAACTTGTTTTGATCTACTATCCATGAAAACCAAAAACCAAATCATGAAACGTGTGTGTTGTGTGCACTTGAGCATATCAACTATACTAAGCTTTACAAATGGATCTAAAGCACACTATCTAAACTATGGATACCTAAGTCCTCTTGACGATCTTCATCTTCAAGTAGACTTGCTCTAAAACTCCATCCATGGGCTAGGCAATGTATGATCTTGAAGCTTTGGCCCTGGAATCATCATGAAAAGCTTCTAAATACCTTGTTGAAGCTAATCACCAACTAATATCTTGGTTAATGATCTGAAACTTAAACAACACAAGATTATTAGTAAACATAACTACATGAGTTAATCATCATCAAAACTAGAGTGGAAGGCCTTTGGGCCAACAATCTCCCCCTTTTTGATGATGACAAAACTCATGGAGTTATATATGCATGGATTAAAGTAAAGCTTCAAAGAAGCTCCCCCTTAACTCATGCATAAGCAAATAAACATAATAATATGCAATGAAGGCTCTTAAAACATGATTGCATAAATATGCATAAACAATAAAGGTTCTAGATACCAATGAAATATTCAAAACAAAACATGCTCTAGATACCAATTAACAAATAAACATTTTCTAGATGCTCTAGATACCAACTCTAGATACCAATTAACATGCATTAAACTATATTAACTTAATATATGCAAAAACATAACTATGCATATATAAATCTCAAACAAACTCAAAATCTTTCTCCCCTTTTTGTCAATCATCAACAAAGGGGTAAACAATCAAAACAATACAAACAATGGTCTCCCCCTTTTTGTCTAAAACAAAAACAAAGTCAATAAGGGGTGACTACAAACATGATATCAATTAAAAATATGTCAATGAAGTATCTTGATAGCAAATGAAAATAAACAAAGATTAATAAATGTTATATGCTATATACATTCATGAAGAGGAAGACGCTAAGTTAGCTTCCCTACACATATGCATTACATGAAGGAGGGATGTTAAGCCCTAATTCACATAACACACATTATGTAATGAATAAGAGGAGATGTGAAGCTCCCCCTACACACGTGTACCACATAACGAAGAGATGTTAAGCTCTTCAATATAAGATACACTCATCATGAATCTATATGCATATAGTCAATACAAATCAAAACTTTGGTATTTTTCTTAAAAATAAAATTTTAGATACCATTTTAAGCAAAACACATGAAACATCTTGATATCAATTGAAATTAAGCATAATAAATTTTGAATGTCTAAACAAAATTTTGATACCAATTGTAAATAATTTTCATATTAAACATATGATACCAATATGAAATTTTCAATCATAAAGTAAGGGAGTGGGAAACAAATACCAATTGAAGAATCACCAATTGAAAGACAAAATTAAATTTTCTCCCCCTTTATGAAATACAACTAAAAAGATGCAAGGGCTTGATACCAATTTAAAAGTAATCAATTGAAACAAAATTGAAACTCAAGCACTAGCATAAACAAGATTTTGTGAGAAAATGTATATCTTAAGCACAAATAAAATGTGTATGAAATAGAATGAGTACCAATCACCAATAGATGATACCAATTGAAAATATACATACACAATAAACATATGAGTATACAAAAAGATCAAAATGATACCAATTGAAAGAGTTCAATGATACCAATTGACATAGCAATAAGTTCAAGTGTATACATCATATTACTATACCTCCCAATCAAGGTTCAAGTTTTAAATGATTTTCATTTTAAAGCATACAAGACCATGATCTCCCATCCATCCGCCCATTATGGGTAGGGGTTTTCAAAAATAGATTTGAAAATGTAGTTTTGTTTGAAAATCACTACCAAATTGAAGAATACGAACTAGTCAAAATGAAAAACTTGTTAACTAGTGCGAAATCCTTCAAGCAAGGAATAAACTAAAATAATTTTCATAAAACATGAAATCCACATGATAATCAACACTCTAATTCAATTAGGCATAAATATGACTCATGAATACAAAACATGAGCAAGCAATAAATGTGAGTGTACTAATAAAGTGTGAATATCATAATCATGAAAATTTTTCAATAAGCTCAATTATTCCTTAAACATTGAAAACACGAAAATCATCAAAACTTATTTAACTTTCATGGCATATGAATGTCTAATACAAACTAAAGTATACATACATATCCAAAACACAACGAGTCCACAAGTGTATATGCATGAAGGCACGTGGCTCAAAAGGATAATCATGTATATCTAATAGTTTGGACAAGATATACATATACATGAAGTTAAACAATTAAACACAAAATCAAGAAAATCTAAATTTTCATCAAAACAAATTTCATTTCATGGTATATGTATGAATTGTCAACACAATAAGTATACATACATATCCCTAAACACAATTGAGTCCTTATATATAGATTTGCATAAAAGGCAAATGACTCAAGGGGTATACATGTATATCTAAAGTTTGGCAATACAACCATATACATGAAGTGAAAACTCATAAAACAAATCCAAAATGGGAATACAAGTTTAAAATGTATGAATCATCAAAACTAGACTATACTAGCACATCTAATGGGTTCAAATAAGCAATCAAGCCCAAACATATATAAATTTATTTGTGGCCCACTATATGTACAAGTATAAATCCTAGTTTTAATGAAAACTAACATCTAAACAAGTAATCTTAACATGAAGCATCAAAACACAATAAAGAAATCATCATGATAAAACTAAAACATGATTATTATGTAAATTCACATGTATTAGATTCATGATGTACATTATAGTTTAAACAAAAGTGAGAACACTAAGAATGGGTTCATACAAGCATGTGTGTCTCAAATACTATATATGTATGTCAAGGATCTAATAATCATGGCATTTACATACTAATCCATAGACAATGAAAACATGCTATAAAACATCAATATGAAATACAACACATATATGATCAATATGTACATGCATGTGCATTAGATCTAGGTCATACAAATTAGTTTTACCAAGGTGAAAACACAAAAATATAAGTCCATATAAAACATGGATGTTTCAACCAACTAATAAGTATAACACTAATCTAATCAATATGACATATTCAAGATGATCACTGAACATCAAATCATGCTATGAAAGATAAACATGGAAAGCATGTAAACATAAGGAGTTAGAGATTCGATACCAAAACCAATGAGGGCACCGCTCTATTTCTCCAAAACAAAGGTGGTCCTCTCCACCAAACTTTTCCTTGAAAGTGATGCATCCAATTGATCTCCCTTAAGTCCGGAACGCATCCACTCCAAGGTGTCATCACTCTCACGTCATGTGAGAGCCCACACCTACATCCAAAATAATAGGAGGGGTGGTCTTTGGTACCCACATCTTGTTGGGTCCATGGGGTTAGTCCCTTTCCTAACCCAAACAAATTTCTTTGCTAAATTTGAAACATTTAATCTATCATAACAAAATTTAGTAAGATGGCCTTTTCGTCCACAATGTGTACATGTGTACATATGAGCATACATGTGTTGATGGTGTCCGTGTGGAGCATGTGTATGCCGTGGAGGGTGTGCATGCATAAAAGTTGGAACTTGTTTCTTACGAACCAAGGTTTCCAAGCGAGTGTGGTTCATGGCACATTGGCTCATAGTGGAGCCCAAACAATCTACTCTCTTCTTTAATATACAAATATCATCATTTATCCTAGAAGAAGAGGTACATGCATTAGGTAGACTAGATGAAGCTACACTAGCATGGCAAACATGTGCATCAATTTTATTTTGCAAAACTTCATTTTTTCTTTAAACAAGTTTCTAAATCTTTTGAAATAGAATCATTTTTATTTTCAAAGAATTATTTTCTTTTACAACAAATCAACTTTAGAAGATAAATTTTCATTTTTCTTCAAAATAGCATGGCAATCATTTTTAGTTTTTAAAAATTCATTTTCTTTTAGTGCAAGTTCTAATTGAGATCTCAATGAATCCCTTTCATTATAGACCTCAACCTTCTCTTGCAAAACATTGTTAAGTCTAGCATGCAAACTCATATTTTCTTGTTCAATTCCTAGACTTTTCTTTTTCAACAAATTATATTTTTCAATTAGTTTTTCACATACAATTGATAGTTCTTCATTCAAGGCATGGGGATCAACATAATCATTTGAAGAACTAGCACAATCATCATTATCTAAGTGGGGTTCCGAATGTACCTCAAGGGAGTCATTCCTTGGACCATGAAGTATTGTGAATCGGATTCTCCACTAGATTCCTCCGGTTGGTTTGGCACTTGAAGCTCGGAGGTGGTGGTGGTTGTTGTTAAATTGTTCCACACTGCAAAAGCGGAATCAAGGTTAGAAACACATAAAAGATAATCTTTAGATAAAGTGCTTCTAATGGCCTCTAGGGCTTGTGCATTGGCCCCTATATGATTGCGATCACTAAGGAAGGATTCCTTGGTAATAGCAAGATAAACTTTATGACCTAGGGTTTGTAAATAAACGGTCATCCTAATCTTCCAAACATGAATGTTGGAAGGGTCATACATAGGTGGGGTCATGAAGGCCATGGTAAACTATATGTGTGCAAACAAGCAAATGCAAACAATAGATTAGCAAGCAAATGGATCTCACTCCTAGGATGTTAAGCCTAAGTATCAGGAGCACTAGCTCTGATACCAATTGAAAAACACCTAGAGGGGGGGTGAATAGGTGTTAGTGCTAATCTAAAACTTAATGCAAAACTAAGTGCGCTAAATGCGGAAGCTAATGCAAATTATGCACAAACTAATACAATACAACAAGTGTAGCCGAATTCCCCTTGCGAGGCTCTGGACTAACTCCCCTTGATTCCCCTTGAAATGGGTTGAGGCGCTATGTGAAGCTCTTGTTGGATGAGTAAAAGTTGGGCGCACACACACAAGCAATCCAAGCAATGTGCACACACAATCAAGCCAAGCAATCAAGGATATAGCAATATGGATTATGCAAGGCACAACACAAGCAAATAAATATGATATGACAAGATGAATTATGCTCAACACAAGCAAATATGATATGAATGAAGTATGATGCTTTGCACAAATGTAAAGAGAGAGAGTTTAGAGACAAGTGGATCAAACGCAAACATAAAGATATGTTTCGAGGTTCGAGCACCCTTGCTCTACATCCCCGCCTACACCACCGTGTAGGATTTCAATCCACTATACCGTCCACCGAGGACTCCCACCGAGGGAACCTTCACCGAGAAGGATTTGTACAACAATGGAGTACCTAACTCCTCTCTCAAACAACCTCCTCACAACCGAGGGGTAGGCCCGTAGCCAATACAACAACAACAACACCTCTACCGAAGAGGCTCACAACCAATCTCAATCACCTCACACTTGAGGGATACAAACCAATCACCCGATCACCTCTACCGAAGAGGGATACAACAAGAATAAGGGTGTACAACTTAGAGGTTACAACAACAACCTCAAAACTCTCTCTTTTCTTTTCTCTTTCCACAAAACAAAGATCCTAATAGTTTAGGATAGAAGATATAGCTCAAGTGTGGAAAACTAGGTGTTTTTGGAAACAAGCAACAAAGAAAAACTACTTGGGAAATCTCTTGTATATGATAGAAATAAAGATCAAATCAATATCCCAAAACCCTAGTTTTCTTTGATTTTCCAAAAACCCAAAAACAATAAAGATGAAATCTTTTTAGCACAAAAACTATTTTGAAAACTTGTTTAATCACTAGAGAAACACTGAAATTTTTCTTCTTGAAAACCTTAGCCAAAAACCCAAAGAGATGGGGTTTATATAGGCCCAATACAAAACTAGCCGTTAGGCTGAGCTGGCAGCCTGACAGGCTGCCGGTCGACCGACCCGGTCGACCGCCAACGGTCAGAAATATGACCGTTGAGCAACTGCGGTCGACCGGCCCGGTCGACCCAAACAAACAGAGAGCAGAGCTCTCATCCCGGTCGACCGGCACGGTCGACCCAAACAACCCGAGAGCAGAGCTCTCAGACCCGGTCGACCGGCTCGGTCGACCGTCCCAGTGACTCCAAACGTGCACAGATCTGTGCACGTCCGGTCGACCGGCCCGGTCGACCGGACATCAGCCAAGTCGACTAATAACCTGGCTTAGTCGACTGGTTGAGTCCTGGACCTGAAAACTGAGTTTGAAAACTTGGGAAAAATATTTTATAAAAATCTTTTAATACTTCTAAAAATCACCAAAAATATTTTTATCATTTTATATCAAAACTCAAACAAGTGATAAAAGTTTCAAGACATGTATCAACATATTCAATTCATTTTTGAGTCTTGCAAATTTTATCAAAAACAAAACTTGTATTTTTGTCAAACTTGATTTTTCCAAAACATGAATAGGATAGTTAAAATAAGTTTGTCTAGCAACTTTAAAGCATGTATGTATATCTAGAACATATCTAATATACATAGAAATAAGGTAAACTTGTTTTGATCTACTATCCATGAAAACCAAAAAACCAAATCATGAAACGTGTGTGTTGTGTGCACTTGAGCATATCAACTATACTAAGCTTTACAAATGGATCTAAAACACACTATCTAAACTATGGATACCTAAGTCCTCTTGACGATCTTCATCTTCAAGTAGACTTGCTCCAAAACTCCATCCATGGGCTAGGCAATGTATGATCTTGAAGATTTGGCCCTGGAATCATCATGAAAAGCTTCTAAACACCTTGTTGAAGCTAATCACCAACTAATATCTTGTTAATGATCTGAAACTTAAACAATACAAGATTTTAGTAAACATAACTACATGAGTTAATCATCATCAAAACTAGAGTGGAAGGCCTTTGGGCCAACAAATGTTCATATGGATCCTTATTTTGTGTTCTCACTATAGTTTAACTATTATGTATATCATAACTCTAAAACATGTGCATTTAGCCTAATGATCTTATTGGTTCATGTTTATAATTTTGCACTTCATGTTTCAATTACATGTTTGGTGATGTAGCATTCATTAAAACTTGTGTATGCACTTGTACAACTAATCAGCCACATTTGATTTTTGCATGTTTGTGCTTAATTGCTCATTTGTACCCACTAGATATACTAATATAGCTTACTTTTGATGATTCGTGCATTTCAACTTGTATTTCTCATTTTTGGACATGTTTCATAAATATGTGTTTAGCTCATGTATATGGTAATTTTGTTAAAACTATTAAACATATCTATCCTAGAGTCACTTGCTTTCATGCAATTTTTATTATGGACTCATTTGTATTTAGAATATGTATATACTTCTAGTTTAGACAAAATATACATATATCTTGAAGCCTATCTAGTTTTGATGATTTTCATGTTTTTGATAAGGAACTTCATATGAGCTTTATTACTTATTTTCATGATTATGCTTTTCACATAATTCTTGTACATTCATTACTTGATGTTTTCTCATGACTTTATTTTCATGAGTCTTATATGTGCTTTATAGACTTTGAGTGTCAATTGTTGAGTGATTTTCATGGATTCATTTATATTTTATTCCTTACTTAAAGGACTTCGTACTAGTTTTCAAGATTATCATAAAACTAGTTGCGTATTTCTTCATTTTGGAAGAGTTTTCAATTATGTTAAAATTATTTTTAAATCCTATTTTGAAAACCCCTTCCTTCTAAAGGGCGGATGGATGGGCGGCCATACTTTGTATGCTCTTATTGAAAATCTATTTAAACATGTGCATGAAAGGGAGGTAGTATGAGTTATACACTTGATCTTCATTATATTTTCATTTGATATCACAATTGATATTTTTATATTTGTATTCTCATATGTGTTTTCTATATATTTATGCCTCAAACTTCAAATAATATCAATTTCAATTGGTATTTTCTTTTTCATACATATATATGTTTTGATTGCTTACAATATCTTTACATCTTAAAGTACAAATTATGTTTATTCTAAGCTTGATTTACTCCTTAATGACAATTATTTTTTAATTGGTATCTTATACAAGCTTATGCATTGTTTTTATTAATATTTCATAAAGGGGGAGAAAAATTCTTGTTTTACCTTTCAATCGGTTTTATTTTCAATTGGTATCTTACTCCCACTCTTTATGATGAAAAATTCTTTATTTTGGTACATGATAACATTTTCAATATTGGTATTAATAATCTTAATTTGTATTATTCTCAATTTGGTATCTTTATTGCAAAATGATTTGTATTTCCAAAAAAATTTGGTTTGCATTATCAATTGGTTTTTACTTTAATTTGGTATCAAAATTTATAAGATATTTTCAATTGGTATCATAAATTGATATCATATTGTTTTGATATATACCTTTATCATAAATTGGTATATTTTCAATTAGTATCATAAATTTGTTTTCAATTGGTAGCATATTATTTTTGATATGTATTACTTATATGCAAGGGAAGCTTAACATTTTCTCTATATATATATTCGTGTTGAGTATACCTCATATTGAGAGCTTGACCTCTCTTCTTTATGTCTTACACGTGTGTAGAAGGAGCTTCACATCTCCTTTTATACATTGTATATTATGCTTGATGTGATTAGGATTTAGTCATCTCTTCTCATATAAATACATGTATGCAAGAGGAGTTAACTTTACGTCTCTTCTCTTCATGAATGTATATCACACACACACACACACACATATATATATATATTATATATATATATATATATATATATATATATCTTTATTGTTTGATTTGATAAAAAGGAAGAGAAATTTTTTTTTGAGAATTTGTTTATGCCCCTTTGTTGATGAATTGACAAAAAGGGGAGAAGTATTTGATGAGCTTATATATGCATGTTCATTTCATTTCCTTATTTTATACAAAAAAGGGAGAAGGATTTTGAGAGTTTATGCATATTAATTTTCTTATTTAATGCATATATATTTTTGTTTTATGCAAAAAGGGGAGAAGTATTTATGCAAAAAGGGGAGAAGTATTTGGAAAGCTTATTCATGTTTAATCTCTCATTTATGCATATATGTTATTTGGATTATGCATTCATTGAATATCCTTATGTTTATTACTATGCATGAGTTAAGGGGGAGTTTCTATGAAGCTTAACTTTAATTCATGCATATATAACTCCATGAGTTTTGTCATCTTCAAAAAAGGGGGAGATTGTTGGCCTAGAGGCCCATCACTCTAGTTTTGATGATAATTAACTCATGTAGTTATAGTTTACTAATAATCTTGTGTTTAAATAGTTTCAGTGATTCACCAAGATATTAGTGGTGTTTAGCTTCAACAAAGGAGTTTTGGAGTTAACACATGAAGATTCAAGAGCTCACGTGTCAAGATCGCATCTAATACTCGGTTGGAGTCAAGCTCGTTGGATCGTGTTTGAATCGAGTCAATTTGGAGAAGGAGTTCTATAAGAAAATCTCGGTTTGTTTAGTTTAGTTTGTTTAGATCTTGTGTAAAGATCAGGGGCGGCTCAATTTTTAAGGAGACCTTAGGCGAAAATTTCAAATGGATCCTTTTAAAATATACTTTAAAAATAATTAATATTAACTAATATTTTATTTAATTATTATTTTATTGAAAAATAATTCTTCTAGCTTTTTAAAATGCAAAATTTTTAATCAAGTTTTTGTATTCAAGTTTTACTAATGTACCTTTTCTATAGAGCAGTTACAGGCCATACCGTCAGTCTGAGGTCTAGGCGACGGGGGCAGTGAAGAGCGAGGCTGCTGTACAGAGAGAGAGTTTTAATTTTGAAAAATTCTCTAATTATAATTAGATAGTTAGGGAGAGTGAAAAAGACAGCTGAGAAAGTGGAAGAGACTCCTCTTTAATTATAATTAAATAGTTATAGAGAGTGGAGGATATTAACTTGGGAAAGTGAAAGAAACTCATGCTTTTCCTGTTATTATAAAATTGAAGAGGGAAAAAAAATCAAAAAAGCGTAGATGAAAGGATTCAAACTCACGCAGGCAAAACCCACACAATTTCTAGTCATGTCCAATAACCACTCCGGAGCGCCCACTTGAACAAATAAAAACATTTTCTATATTTTATATTTCTTATTTTAGTTAAATACTAATTTATACTATAATTTTGGAGGCCCTATTATATTTGGGGGCCCTAGGCGACTGCCTCATTTGCCTAGAGGTTGAGCCGCCCCTGGTAAAGATAGATAGTATTGATATGTTCAAGTTCACATACATACACAAGTTTAAAGTTTAGTTTCAGTTTTAACCGGTTCTGGCTTTCATGTCAAAAACATAGATATATATCTTATATGTATATTGAATTCTATCCATAAATAATATGCTTCAAATTTGTTTCAATATCATGTTTTTGTATTTATATGAGTTTTGGAGAAACGATTTTTCATTTCAAAAATCCAAGTTTTTGGAAAATATAGATTTTGTGTTGAATTTTAGTCACACATATTTATATTTCAAAGATCTTATAAGAACTTATTTTTGTGAAATTTATGTAATTTTATGGGATTTTATGAAAGTTTAAAAGATCAAGTTTTTAATCCCAAATATATGACCTTGCCTTTTGTCGGTCGACCAGATGGTCGACCGGTCCGGTCGACTGATGTGCACAAGCGTGCACAACCGTTTAGGCTGGAGGGTCGGTCGACCGACCCAGTCGCCAGAGAGCTCTGCTCTCTAGATCTGGCCCCGGTCGACTGGGCGATCGACTAGCAGAGAGCTCTGCTCTTTGTATCCAGGCCTCGGTCGACCAGGCGATCGACCGATGGCACTTCCGACCGTTGGCCGGTCGACCGGGCGATCAACCGACAGCAGAAATTTCTGTTGTCCTTGACCCAACGACTAGTTTTTAGAATGGTTTATAAATACCTATCCCTTTGGGCTGTTTTAATTAAGAATTTCAAGAGCAAATTTTACTATCTTTACAAGTATTTTAGTAATAAGTTTTCAAAGAGTTTTTTGGTTAAAAAGATCCATCTTTATTTGTTTTAAAGGGTTGAAAAATTAAAGAAAAAGAGAAGTCTTTGGAATTGTTTTTTATCTTCATTTTTATTTTATCCTAGAAGTTTTTTCAAGTATCTTCTTTATGTTTTTGATTTCCAAACTCTTTGTTTTCTCACACTTGAGCTATCATATCTATTATATCTATAGAATCTTGTTTTGTGGGAAAAAGTTGCTTGTGATCATTGTGATCACCAAGAGTTGTAACCTTCCTTATATTTGTTGTTGTCCCTCTTGTATAGAGTGAATGTAGAGGTTGTGTTGGTATCCCTTTAAGTGTAGAAGTGATTGAGGTTATTGTTTGGATTTGTGCCTTATCCCTCTAGTGAGAGGTGATTGTTGTTTGACTTAGTGCCCTATCCCTCTATTGAGAGGTTGATCTTGTATGGCTTAGTGCCTTGCCTTTTGTGTAGAGGTGGTTGTTGTTTGAGAGAGGAGTTGTGTACTCCATGTTGTATTACCCAAATCCTCAGTGGAGGTTCCCTGTGTGAGAAGTCTTGTATGGACGCTTTAGTGGAAATCCTTCTGTGTGAAGGTGGGGACGTAGAGCTGGGTGCTCAAACATCGAAACATATCTTGGTGTTTGCCATTGATCCACTATCTCTTAACTTACTCTCTTTTATATCTTGTATTGATTCATATTGCTCATATCTTATATGCTTGGTATTATTTGTGTGCCTCACTTGTGTTGAACCAAGAGAGCTTCATATAGCACTTAACTCTTATTTAGAGGAATTTAAAGGAGTTAGTCCAGAGCCCTTCACCGGGAATCGGCTACACTCTTTGGTTACACTAAGTGTGTTGCAATTTAGTTTTAATTCCGCATCATTTGTCATTAGATTAGCCATACACCTATTCACCCCCCCCCCCCCTCTAGGTGTATTTTCACTAACTACATGTGTTGGGAATCATCAAACAACACTAGCTTGATTTAATGTTTGGTTTTGCGATTTCAATCCTTGGTCAACATTAACTGCTTCATTTGATCTCATGCAGATATGGATCTAAGTTAATATAGTTGGGCTTTGGGCTTTAGGCTTGTAAAAGTTCATCTTTTGGTTTTTTTTTTTTATCTTTATTCAAAACCTAACTTCTACACAAAAAAAAGAAAAATACCCGAATAACATTATTTATAAATAAAAGCAGATACATAAGAGTACAAAAGTGTAACAAAATGATGCTAATCAAATACCCTCAACCCTAGCTTTTGCTAGTCCTCAAGCAAAACAAAATCTAACTCACTTTCGTAAAAATCACGATTGCACTTAGCACATGCAACAAGCATTTAAACTTCTAAGTTATCCTAGTGGACAAGTACTTGTCTCATAAGGATTTACAGTAAATTTACCCACAAAATTTGAAAAAAGTGAAAAAAATAAAAGGATAAATGAAAGAAAGAAGAGAAAAATTATTTTTTTTATTTACAAATACTCATAACTAGTCTTATTAGTAAATAAACTTCTAAGTATCCAAGAACTTTTGTTAGTAAGTAAAATCAAGAATCCTATTGTCCTATTATAAAGACTTAAATCCCATTTTTCACACCATCTTTCCTATGTTTTATATGTTGGCCCAAAGGCCTTCCACTCTAGTTTTGATGATGATTAACTCATGTAGTTATGTTTACTAATAATCTTGTGTTGTTTAAAGTTTCAGATCATTAACCAAGATTTAGTTGGTGATTAGCTTCAACAAGGTGTTTAGAAGCTTTTCATGATGATTCCAGGGCCAAAGCGTCAAGATCACACATTGCCTAGCCCATGGATGGAGTTTTGGAGCAAGTCTACTTGAAGATGAAGATCGTCAAGAAGACTTAGATATCCATAGTTTAGATAGTGTATTTTTAGATCCATTTGTAAAGTTTAGTATAGTTGATATGCTCAAGTGCACACAACACACAAAAGATTTATGTTTTGGATTTTGGTTTTCATGAATAATAGATCAAACAAGCTTAAATAGTTTTTATGTATATTAGATATGTTCTAGATATACATACATGATTTTAACTTCCTATACAAGCTTATTTTGATGTCCCTATTCATGTGTTGAAAAATCAAGTTTGATAAAATACAAGTGTTGGTTTTGATAAAATTGGCAAGACACAAAAATGAATTGATATGATTGATATATATATGTCTTGAAATTTTTATCACAAGTTTGTGTTTCCATATAAAATGATAAAACTATTTTTGGTGATTTTTAGAAGTGTTAAAGATTTTTATAAAATAATTTTCCCAGTTTTTCTGACCCAGTTTTTGTTCCAGGCTTCAACCAAGTCGACTAGTAGCCTGACTAGTCGACTAAGGCTGAGGTCGGTCAACCGGGCCGGTCGACCGACGTGCACAAATCTGTGCATGTTTGGAGGCACCGGGACGGTCGATCGCGCCGGTCGACCGGAGCACTTACAGTGCTCTCTGTTTGTTTTCGGTCGACCGGGCCGGTCGACCGCAGTTGCCCAACGGTCATATTTTCGACCGTTGGCGGTCGACCGGGCCGGTCGACCGTTGCCTGTCAGAGCTGCCAGCTCAGCTCTAACGGCTAGTTTTGTATTAGGGCTATAAATACCCCATCTCTTGGGCTGTTTTGTTAAGGTTTTCAAGAAGAAAAATTTCAGTGTTTCTCTAGTGTTTAAACAAGTTTTCAAAATAGTTTTTGTGCTAAAAAGATTTCATCTTTATTGTTTTGGATTTTTGGAAAATCAAAGAAAATTAGGCTTTTGGGATATTGATTGGATTTCACTTTCTATCGTCTTCAAGAGATTTCCCAAGTAATTTTTCTTTGTTGCTTGTTTCCAAAAACACCTAGTTTCCACACTTGAGCTATCTTCTATCCTAATCTATTAGGATCATTTATTTTGTGGAAAAAGAAAAAGGAAAGAGGTTTGTGGTTGAAAGATACCACTTGTTGTAAACCCTTGATTTCTTGATTGCTCCCTCTTTGGTAGAGGTTGAGGTTGTGATTTGGGTTATTGGTTTGCTCCCTCTAGAGAGAGGTGGGGAGTTTGGTTGTAAACCCTCTTCGGTAGAGGTGTTGGTTGTTGTTGTTATTGTTGTTTGGCTACGGGCCTACCCCTCGGTTGTGAGGTGGTTGTTTGAGAGAGGAGTTCGGTACTCCATTGTTGTAAAAATCCTTCTCGGTGAAGGTTCCCTCGGTGGGAGTCCTCGGTGGACGGTATAGTGAATTGGAAATCCTACACGGTGTGTAGGCGGGGATGTAGAGCAAGGGTGCTCGAACCTCGAAACATATCTTTGTGTTTGCGTTTGATCCACTTGTCTCTAAACTCTCTCTTTACATTTGTGCAAAGCATTATTCTCATTGCCATATCATACATATCATATATTACTTGTGTTGCCTTGCATTGTTTCATATTGCTATATTACTTATATGCTTGGTTGTTTGTGTGTGCCTCACTTGTACCTAATCAACAAGAGCTTCACATAGCACCTCAACCCATTCAAGGGAATCAAGAGGAGTTAGTCCAGAGCCCTTCACGGGGAATTCGGCTACACTTGTTGATTGTACTAAGTGTGTTGCAAAATTTGCATTAGCTTCCGCATTTAGCGCACTTAGTTTTGCATTAAGTTTTAGATTAGCACTAACACCTATTCACCCCCCCTCTAGTGTTCCCTTTCAATTGATATCAGAGCCAAGTGCTCTGATTTTGGGTCTACCAACCTAGAGTTAAAGATCCTCATTTTAGGCTAATCTTGTTTGCATTTGCTTGTTTTGCACACATTTAGTTTACCATGACCTTCATGACCCCACCTATGTATGACCCTTCCAACATTCATGTTTGGAAAATTAGGATGACCGTTTATTTACAAACCCTAGGTCATAAAGTTTACCTTGCAATTACCAAGGAATCCTTCCTTAGTAATAGCAATCATATAGGGGCCAATGCACAAGCCCTAGAGGCCATTAGAAGCACTTTATCTAAAGATTATCTTATGTGTGTTTCTAACATTGATTCCGCCTTTGCAGTGTGGAACAAATTGACAACAACCACCACCACCTCCGAGCTTCAAGTGCAAATTCAAGAAGAGGAATCTAGTGGAGAGTCCGAGTCACAATGCTTCATGGTCCAAGGGAATGACTCCCTTGAGGTACATTCAGAACCCCACTTAGATAGTGATGATTGCTCTAGTTCTTCATGTGATAATTATGATGCCCATGCTTTGAATGAAGAACTTTCTATTGTTTGTGAAAAGTTAATAGAAAAATACAAGATTTTGAAAAAGAAAAGTCTAGATATTGAAAAAGAAAATAAGAGTTTACATTCTAGACTTGATGTTGTTTTGCAAGAGAAAGAGGAGATTGCTAATGAGAGGGATTCATTAAAATCTCACTTGATCTGGCACTTAAAGAAAATAACTTTTTGAAAAATAAAAATGATTGCCATGCTATTTTGAAGAAAAATGAAAACTTATCTTCAAAAATTGATTTTGTTTTAAAAGAGAATGTTGATTTGAAAAATAAAATAATTTCTATTTCAAATGATTTGAATGTTTGTTTAAAGAAAAATGTTGCTTTGCAAAATAAGATTGATGAACATGTTTGCCATGCTAGGGTAGTTTCACCTAGATCACCCCTTGCATGCTCCACTTCTTCTATGATTAAAAATGATATAATATGTTGAAGAAGAAAATAGATTGTTTGGGCTCCACTATGAGCCAATGTGCCATGAACCATACACGCTTGGAAACCTTGGTTCGAAAGAAACAAGTTTCAACTTTTATGCATGCACACCCTCCACGGCATACACATTCTCCACACGGACACCATCAACACATGTATGCTCATGTGTACACATGTACACATTGTGGCCGAAAAGGCCATCTTGCTAAATTTTGCTATGATTGTTTACATGTTGAGAATTTAGCAAAGAAGTTTGGTTGGGTTAGAGAAGGGACTAACCCCATGGACCCAACAAGATGTGGGTACCAAAGACCACCCCTCCTATTATTTTTGATGTAGGTGTGGGCTCTCACATGACGTGAGAGTGATGACACCTTGGAGTGGATGCGTTCCGGACTTAAAGAAAATCAATTGGATGCATCACTTTCAAGGAAGATTTGGTGGAGATGACCACCATGTTTTGGAGACAAGGAGCGGTGCCCTCATGGTTTTGGTATCGAATCTCTAACTCCTTATGTTTACATGCTTTCCATGTTTATCTTTCATAGCATGATTTGATGTTTAGTGATCATCATGAACATGTCATGTTAATTAGATTAGTGTTATACTTATTGGTTGGTTGAAACATCCATGTTTTATATGGACTTATATTTTTGTGTTTTCACCTTGGTTAAACTAATTTGTATGACCTAGATCTAATGCACATGCATGTACATATTGATCATATATGATTTTTATTTTATATCTTTGATGTTTTATAGCATGTTTCATTGTCTATGGATTAGTATGTAAATGCCATGATTATTAGATCCTTGACATACATATATAGTATTTGAGACACACATGCTTGTATGAACCCATTCTTAGTGTTCTCACCTTTATTTAAGCTATAATGTACATCATGAATCTAATACATGTGAATTTACATAGTAATCATGTTTTAGTTTTATCATGATGATTTCTTTATTGTATTTTGATGCTCCATGTTAAGATTACTTGTTTAGATGTTAGTTTTCATTAAGACTAGGATTTATACTTGTGCATATAGTGGGCCACAAATAAACTTATATATGTTGGGGCTTGATTGCTTATTTGAACCCATTAGATGTGCTAGTATAGTCTAGTTTTGATGATTCATACATTTTAAACTTGTATTCTCATTTTTGAATTCGTTTTATGAGTTTTTCACTTCATGTATATGTTTGTATTGCCAAACTCTAAGATATACATGTATACCCCTTGAGTCATTTGCCTTTCATGCAAATCTATATATGGACTCAATTGTGTTTAGGAATATGTATGTATACTTATTATGTTGACAATTCATACATATACCTTGAAATGAAATTCGTTTTGATGAAGATTTAGATTTTCTTGATTTTGTGTTTAATTGTTTAACTTCATGTATATGTCTATCTTGTCCAAATTATTAGATGTACATGTTTATCCTTTTGAGCCACGTGCCTTAATGCATATATTTTTGTGGACTCGTTGTGTTTTGGATATATATGTATACTTTAGTTTGTATTAGACATACATATACCTTGAAGATTAAATAAGTTCTAATGATTTTCATATTTTGGATGTTTTCATGTTTTCATGTTTAAGGAATATTGAGCTTAATGAAAAATTTTCATGATGATGATATTCACACTTTATTTGTACACTCACATTTATTGCTTGCTCATGTTTTGTATTCATGAGTCATATCTATGCCTAATTAAATTAGAGTGTTGATTATCATGTGGATTTCATGTTTCATGAAAATATTTTTGTTTTATTCCTTGCTTGAAGGATTTCGAACTAGTTTTAAAAGTTTTTCCTATAACTAGTTCGTATTCTTCACTATGGTAGAGATTTTCAAACATACTACATTTTCAAATCTATTTTTGAAAACCCCTACCTTCTATGGGCGGATGGATGGGAGATCATGGTCTTGTATGCTTTAAAATGAAAATCATTTAAAACTTGAACTTTGATTGGGAGGTATTGTAATATGATGTATACACTTAAACTTATTGCTATGTCAATTGGTATCATTGAACTCTTTCAATTGGTATCATTTTGATCTTTTTGTATACTCATATGTTTATTGTGTATGTATATTTTCAATTGGTATCATCTATTGGTGATTGGTACTCATTCTATTTCATACACATTTTATTTGTGCTTAAGATATAAATTTTTCACAAAATCTTGTTTATCTAGTGCTTGAGTTTCATTTTGTTTCAATTGATTACTTTTAAATTGGTATCAAGCCCATGCATCATTTTAGTTGGTATTTCATAAAGGGGGAGAAAATTTAATTTTGTCTTTCAATTGGTGATTCTTTAATTGGTATTTGTTTCCCAATCCTTTACTTTATGATTGAAAATTTCATATTGGTATCATATGTTTAATATGAAAATTATTTACAATTGGTATCAAAATTTTGTTTAGACATTCAAAATTTATTATGTTTAATTTCAATTGATATCAAGATATTTCATGTGTTATTTTTAAAATTGGTATCTAAAATTTTTTAAGAAAAATACAAAAGTTTTGATTTGTATTGACGATATGCATATAGATTCATGATGAGTGTATCTTATATTGAAGAGCTTAACATCCCTTCGTTATGTGGTACACGTGTGTAGGGGGAGCTTCACATCTCCTCTTATGCATTACATAGTGTGTGTTATGTGAATTAGGGCTTAACATCCCTCTTTCATGTAATGCATATGTGTAGGGAAGCTAACTTAGCGTCTTCCTCTTCATGAATGTATATAGCATATATCATCTATTGATTTCTGTTTATTTTCAATTGATATCAAGATGCTTCATTGACATATTTATCTATTGATATCATGTTTTATTGTTTGGATTGTTTTAACCCCTTCTTGATCTTTTTGTTTGACAAAAGAGGGAGAAAAATTTGTTTGATTTGTTTTTACTTTGAACCCTTTGTTGATGATTGACAAAAAGGGGGAGAAGTAATTGAGTTTATATGCATGTTTTCATTGCTTAAGGGGGAGAAGTATTTATCTTCCTTGTTATTTATACATATATATGTTTTTGTATTGCAAATAGGAGAAAAAGATTTTGATTTATGCTTGTTGCATGTTTTATCTCCATACTTGCATACATATTCATGTGTTTCATTTTCATATCTTATTATTTATGTCTATGCATGAGTTAAGGGGGAGCTTCTTTGAAGCTTAACTTTAATCCATGCATATATAACTCCATGAGTTTTGTCATCATCAAAAAGGGGGAGATTGTTGGCCCAAAGGCCTTCCACTCTAGTTTTGATGATGATTAACTCATGTAATTATGTTTACTAATAATCTTGTGTTGTTTAAAGTTTCAGATCGTTAACCAAGATATTAGTTGGTGATTAGCTTCAACAAGGTGTTTAAAAGCTTTTCATGATGATTCCAGGGCCAAAGCGTCAAGATCACACATTGCCTAGCCCATGGATGGAGTTTTGGAGCAAGTCTACTTGAAGATGAAGATCGTCAAGAAGACTTAGATATCCATAGTTTAGATAGTGTGTTTTTAGATCCATTTGTAAAGTTTAGTATAGTTGATATGCTCAAGTGCACACAACACACAAAAGATTTATGTTTTGGATTTTGGTTTTCATGAATAGTAGATCAAAACAAGCTTAAATAGTTTTTATGTATATTAGATATGTTCTAGATATACATACATGGTTTTAACTTCCTATACAAGCTTATTTTGATGTCCCTATTCATGTGTTGAAAAATCAAGTTTGATAAAATACAAGTGTTGGTTTTGATAAAATTGGCAAGACACAAAAATGAATTGATATGATTGATATATATATGTCTTGAAATTTTTATCACAAGTTTGTGTTTCCATATAAAATGATAAAACTATTTTTGGTGATTTTTAGAAGTGTTAAAAGATTTTTATAAAATAATTTTTTCAGTTTTTCTGACCCAGTTTTTGTTCCAGGCTTCAACCAAGTCGACTAGTAGCCTGACTAGTCGACTAAGGCTGAGGTCGGTCGACCGGGCCGGTCGACCGACGTGCACAAATCTGTGCACGTTTGGAGGCACCGGGACGGTCGATCGCGCCGGTCGACCGGAGCACTTACAGTGCTCTCTGTTTGTTTCGGTCGACCGGGCCGGTCGACCGCAGTTACCCAACGGTCATATTTCCGACCGTTGGCGGTCGACCGGGCCGGTCGACCGTTGCCTGTCAGAGCTGCCAGCTCAGCTCTAACGGCTAGTTTTGTATTGGGGCTATAAATACCCCATCTCTTGGGCTGTTTTGTTAAGGTTTTCAAGAAGAAAAATTTCAGTGTTTCTCTAGTGTTTAAACAAGTTTTCAAATAGTTTTTGTGCTAAAAAGATTTCATCTTTATTGTTTTGGGTTTTTGGAAAATCAAAGAAAATTAGGCTTTTGGGATATTGAATTGGATTTCACTTTCTATCATCTTCAAGAGATTTCCCAAGTAATTTTTCTTTGTTGCTTGTTTCCAAAAACACCTAGTTTTCACACTTGAGCTATCTTCTATCCTAATCTATTAGGATCATTTGTTTTGTGGAAAAAGAAAAAGGAAAGAGGTTTGTGGTTGAAAGATACCACTTGTTGTAAACCCTTGATTTCTTGGTTGCTCCCTCTTTGGTAGAGGTTGAGGTTGTGATTTGGGTTATTGGTTTGCTCCCTCTAGAGAGGGTGGAGTTTGGTTGTAAACCCTCTTCGGTAGAGGTGTTGGTTTTTGTTGTTATTGTTGTTTGGCTACGGGCCTACCCCTCGGTTGTGAGGTGGTTGTTTGAGAGAGGAGTTCGGTACTCCATTGTTGTAAAAATCCTTCTCGGTGAAGGTTCCCTTGGTGGGAGTCCTCGGTGGACGGTATAGTGGATTGGAAATCCTACACGGTGGTGTAGGCGGGGATGTAGAGCAAGGGTGCTCGAACCTCGAAACATATCTTGGACTTTGCGTTTGATCCACTTGTCTCTAAACTCTCTCTCTTTACATTTGTGCAAAGCATTATTCTCATTGCCATATCATATATTACTTGTGTTGCCTTGCATTGTTTCATATTGCTATATTACTTATATGCTTGGTTGTTTGTGTGTGCCTCACTTGTACCTAATCAACAAGAGCTTCACATAGCACCTCAACCCATTCAAGGGGAATCAAGAGGAGTTAGTCCAGAGCCCTTCACGGGGAATTCGGCTACACTTGTTGATTGTACTAAGTGTGTTACAAAATTTGCTTTAGCTTCCGCATTTAGCGCACTTAGTTTTGCATTAAGTTTTAGATTAGCACTAACACCTATTCACCCCCCTCTAGGTGTTCCCTTTCATTATATCCTATGCATCTTGTGATCGTGGGATCATCTTTCATCTTGGGATTTTGATTCTAACTTTCACACTTTTTTTTTATAAGTTACTTAAGAAAATGTCTTGTTTAGGCTTTCTAGAATACCCATTTAACGAGATTTGAGCCAATGACTCTAAAACCATTTGGTTTTCAGGTACAAGGTGTAGAGATACCTCTAGGACTTACTCGAGTAACCAATGCCACAAAATAAAACTTATTATATATAAGTTGGTTTTATTTTCTTTCACTTTTTGATGTGAATAAGAATGCTTCTTGAGGCACTAAAACCTAGCTACTCGGTAACAAATTTCTTTTGATTTTTTATTTTTTTAGAAGTTTTTAAGTAATTCATCTTCACCCAAGACTATGGACTAATGTGTAAGTGTACTGTGATGCATATTCACTTAGACATATTCAGGAAGATGTTTATTTTTTGGATTTTTATCTCCAATCTAAGACTTTAAGAATTCTCTCTTTTTAACTCTACTTTTAAATATCATAGTTAATGACGCAAATTACTTATTACAATCTTGACTAATTATAGACTATCATACCTCAAATTATCTAATCAATAGATTGAACATGAATTCTCATGCATACTTTCCAATAGTCAAAATTAGTTCCATTAAACAAAAAAGGCCTATATTGAATCTCCCATCCGGCAATACATAGTAGTTGCTAGATGCCATATGATCAATCTTTAGGATGTAAAGCCTATATGAATGAGTATCAAGCTCTGAAACCGATTGTTGAACCTAGAGGAGGGTGAATATGATTTAAAATAATTAAATCTAATTTAGAAAATTTTCAAGAACAAATTGTTCTGATAGAATGCAAATTAGGGTGGTAGGATGGAAAAATAAACTAGAAATAGACTGGTATAATGGAACAAATATATACTTATGAGTGAAGCAAATAATCTTAGTGAAATATAACAGCAAAATTCATATGATAATATTCAGACGGGACACTAAATGAAGTTAAGAGCCAAATTCTGACTACTGGTATAACAGCAGAATGCTTCTTGTTGAATAGCATTCTGCTGGTAAAATATAAAATTATACTACCGCTGCTCTGACAGAATGTTCAAATCGCTGATAGAATTCAGAAATATACTATAGAATGTCTAGTAGAATGGTTAGCAGATTAATAATTAATAAGCACAAATAAGGATAAATAAGAGTAAAGTGTAACAAATTCAACTTAAAATATGTGAGAGAGGAAGACATAGATATTAGGTGAAATCGGCTAGAGAGATGTTGAATAGGTGATGTGCTAATTAAATGTGAAAATTAATAAACTTTAACAAACAAAAATCTGCACACAAATAACAACCAAGAAATGAAGCCGGATACTCAATGAAGGGCTCTAAACTTCTCCCTATGATTTCTCTTGATTAAGAGTTGAGGTGCTTAATTGCTACTTTATTTTAAATGAGTGCAAGCATGTAAAACAATATCAAGTGTTTAATGATAAACAAGTATGAACATGCAGGATATAAACAAGAGTGAGTTGATAAAGTTAGGGGAAAATAAGAGCAATCGCAAACACGAGAGATTTGTTTCAAGATTCGAGTAACTTGCTCTATATCCTCCTTTACCTTTACCGCAATGAAAGATTTCCACAATGCACCATCTCCTAAGATCACCTGACGTTACAAGTTCCCTCAAGAACTCTCGGATCCGCAAGTCCCTAACTTGTTCTCGCAACAACCTAATTCAACCTAATACACGAACCCACGAGCTCGCCTCGAGGCCGCAACCTCCACCAGTCACAATATAATGAAGAGCAACTGGCTTATGTGAGAAGATGAAAAGGAGAAAAAGAGCTGTCAGATTAATTTTTGGGTGGTTGAGATTAGTTTTGGAGTTGGTTAACTCAGTTTTTGTTAATTAATTTAGTTTTAGGTTTTAATTTTATTTTCCCTCCGATCTAATCTCAACCGCTCAAAAGAGACAGCTCATGTGCTCCCTTTTCATCTTCTCACTTAAAACAGCTGTCTCACTGATCACTATATATATATATACACACACACACACACACACACACACACACACACACACACACACACATATATATAAACTTGTGTCATTCCAGAAGGATTCGAGAATCCTTCCCACTCAAATACAACCCTATGATATCTGAATGCAAGATTCACTCCATTGGAGTTGATTTATATTATTTCAAGTAATTAAAAATCAAAAATCATGTATTTTGAATATTTTTTGTCCATCCATCAAGTAGGCGCAAAATGGACAGCTAAAAATAGCTTATTGCTTAGATTTATGTCTTTGGACATACAAATTCTCGATCCGACCATTTAATCATGATATAAACACATAAGAACCCTCACACACCAATTTTTGTTAGATTTCAAATATTCTACACTGTTAAACTGACCAACTCACTATTTCGACCGTCCATTTTGCGCCTATTTGGTGAATAAATAAAAATATTCAAAATACATGATTTCTGGTTTTTAGTTACTTGAAATAATATAGATCAACTTCAATGGAGTGGATCGTTCATTCGGATGTCGGAGGATTGTATTTGAGTGGGAAGATTCGGCCTCAAATCTTTCTGGAATGACACAAGTCAGGATTCGAGGCTGATTCCTTCCCACTCAAATGCAATCCTACAACATCCGAATGTAAGATCCATTCAGTTAAAGTTGATCTATATTATTTCAAGTAATTAAAAATCAACAATCAAATATTTTGAATACTTGTTACCTATCCATCAAGTAGGTGTAAAATGGAAAATAGCATATTGCTTAAATTTACACCTTCAGGCATACAAATTCTTGATCCAACCATTTCATCATGATCTAATCGCTTAAAATGCTCACACACCATTTTTTGTTAGATTTCAAATATTCTACACTGCTGAACTAAGCAACTTACTATTTCGATCATCTATTTTTTGCTTACTTGATGGATGGGTAAAAAGTATTCAAATATAATGATTTTTTTTTTTAGTTACTTAAAATAATATAAATCAACTTCAATAGAGTGAACCTTACATTCGGATGTCGTAGGGTTATATTTGAGTAGGAAAGATTCAGTCTCGAATCCTTCTATAATGATACAAATGTGTGTGCATATTTTGAAATCTGTCAGGGTATCCGGGGCCCACAACATGGACAACGAGTGTGACCTCTGACTAAACCCATGAGTCTCGTAGCCCCCGCTCTGAAATTTACCACCACGAAATAGGGTAAATCACGTGTCGAAGCCTAGAAGCGAAATATGTCTACCAAGGGCCTTAAACCCAAGCCATTTGGGGAGCAAATCTAATGACTTTTGTCACGCCCCGCTTCCCAAAATACGCGGAAACGGTGTCGCGACGAAAGTTGGCGACGTATGTACGCGAGAAAAAAATACCCACGCACATACGCTAAGCCTAAAATAATCTGAACAAGCTATAAAATCTACTACGATAATCAATATCACTGCAATATGACATATAAATATCTAACACAATGATAGCAGATAAATAAAGGAAAGAAAATGGCAACTGGATGCGATAAAGATAGAATCAGGAAAAAACATGAATAAAAGAGTAAGAATACCTATAATCAAAAAAAAGAGACTCCAGCTCCTCGTAACGCATACGATCACGCGAACACCTGAACAATATAAGAAGGTGTCCAAAAAAAATCCTGGACATGCGAATCCAGGGTCGTCAATAAGCGACCTAGTGGGTGGTAGATGCACATGCATGTAACGATAAACCATATTATAAAAGAAAGATATACATGATAAGGTTGGAATACATGCCAAGTAATAAATAAATAGTAACAAAACCAATCAGTGATATAATCAGGGGTACTTCAGGTCATGAGTATAATCAAGGTCTATCATAACATAGAAGCAGATGTCAGGTAATGTCAATGAAAGAATTCAGTTTTTCATTATTAATTATGTCAGTGAAAACCAATTGTCACATGTAATAGACGCATCCCATACTACGCCTATTATACGTGTCAATTGAGATCCTCAGTTATTGAAAGTGATCGGTTGGAAACATTGTCTGTGTTTTAGGTGAGTCCCGTGTATACCCGGACCACGGCCCAGACCCCCTCGCGCTGAATTAGGACCTACCGCAAGGTAGTCAGGAACATGTATAACAGGTCAGGTACATGTATAATAGGAACAGGAAGGGGTGCCAGTCACCCCACGGGAACCCTACAGTGGAGCCCTCTTTCGGCTGCGCAACCTAAATTCTAGGTCCACCCAAAATACAGACGCTGTCTCCTCCATCAATTTCCCCAATCCCAGTTTAAGTTGTTTAATGATCATGTTATTAGTTTTCAATATTACTAAATGTACATGTTACCTAAATTTACTGGGATAACTCGGTAATGATAACAGTAACAACATTAAAAGTAAAATCGTAATACATGTATAACAGGATATAATGTCGGTGAACATGATAACTAGGACGAGGTTGTTACCGTATAACAATATTTTTCCCAGTAGTTAGATAACATGAACATGATGGTCATCAGATAAATGGTCACAAATGCATCCAGGTGAGTCCTAGTGGCAAAGTCCTAACCGATGTCATGTAATAATCTTGAAGGTTTATTATTAAGAACAAATGAACTTAATTGTATACAAGAATACATAAAGATACTACAATAATATGAGGTAATTCATGAAAATATAAAATTTCTAAATACGAGAAATTAGCTTAATCATTTAAATCACCTTTATAACATAATTAAATAACTAGATAAAATCCTTCATCACAAGAATTCTTGTTAACTGAAGGGGAAAAAACACTCACCTGAGCTAGATCACAATCCAAAGTACTGAAATCTAATCTCCAGGTAAATCCACATAAATTATTTCAATAGAAATTGTTAGGATCTTTTATTTATTTAATCTTGATTAATTAGCTTAAGGTTAGAAGTATGATCCTCTGGATCTACTAAATCTAATAGATTTAATTTAAACTAATTTCTAATTTTTGTTGGATTTTTTTAATAGACTTTAAAACATTAAAATACTTAGTGGGTTTAAATTTACCATTAAGGAATAATGGTTTTAAAGTGGGTGATTTGAGTTAATTTCATGTTGATATTTGTCTAAAATTTTTATCATAGAAAGTAGAAGTATTGTAGACTATTTATTTTTATTTTTTCAGCTTTTTTGATATTTTTAACTACTTATTTTTATATACATTCTTCTTTCTTTCTTTTTTTTATTTCTTCTTTTCTTTTTTTTCCCCTCTGGGTTCCCTGTGCAGCCCGGCCCGACCAGACCCGGGTCGGGTCTGGTCCGGCCGGTTAATAAAAAAAAAAAAATTTTTTGGGAGGCAGCCTGACCCTGTGCTGCAGGGCCAACAGGCCCAACAGGCCCGGCCAGGGCCTACCCAGGCTAGGCAGGCCCAGCTAGACTTGGCCTGGGCCAGGCCAGGCCGGGCTGCTCTCAACCTAGCTGAAAGCATATATATATACATACATACATATATATATATATATATGAGAGAAATGTAAATCAGCTGACACAGGAGGCAACTCCCTCCTATGTCGCACTCAAAAATCAATTTCCCGAGTAAATTTTCAAGATCCGACCGCACATTATCATCTTCATATTCTAAGATATACACATATAAAAAATCAAGTGATTTGAAGTTTGTTTACTCCATTCTCTTTGGGTTCAAACATTAACGGTTTTTTAACAATAGAACAAAATGGAACGATTAGATCAATGAGTAAACGAATTTCAAATCACTTGATTTTTTATATGTGTATATTTTAGAATATGAATATGATAATGTGCGGTGGGATCTTGAAAATTCACTCGAAAAATATGATTTTTGAGTGCGACATAGGAGGGAGTTGCCTCCTGTGTCAGCTGATTTACATCTCTCTCTCTCTCTCTCTCTCTCTCTCTCTCTCTCTCTCTCTCTCTCTCTCTATATATATATATATATATATATATATATATATATATATATATATATAATATATATATATAGAGGGCTTACTGTACCTCAGCCTGCGGGCTGAGAGAGTTTCTCAGCCTGCGGGACGTGGCTGAATATATGCCACACATCGGTCGCAGAGTGTGGGCGCCAAAAAAATCAAAAAAACCCCGCCTAAACAATCGTGAAACAAATTGACAAAAATACCCTTTTATATGACGACAGCGACTTCTAGCATTGAAAAGTAAAAAATATTCCATGGTCGCATACTTAATACAGAATAAAGAATACCGGAGGAAACATGCTATCGTATAGCAATGCGACCTCCTTCAGTACTGCGACCAAAGTCGCAAACTTCTTTCTCATTACGATGGTGCTGACGAGGATTAGAAGTTTAAAAAATTGTATTTTGTTTTTTTTTAAATATATATAAATCTGTTTTCTAAAGTTAATTGTGTGAATTACATTTTTTACTACTATGTCTTGGTTGAAAATGCTGTACAATTATTACAAACCTTCATTTTAAATATTTTACGCTAAACGAATATACTGCGACCTTGGTCGCAGTTAATAATTATATTACTTCACCCTTATAAATTTTTAAAATGAAAGGTTGCGACATTGGTTGCAGTTGCTGGACGCAGACTTAATAAATACACTGCGACCTTGGTCGCAGTTGCTGGACTTTAGTCTTAATCAACAACAACACTGCTACCTTGGTCGCAGTTTCTGACCGTAGTCTTAATAAAATAACGACCGTAGTCTTAATAAAATAAACTGCGACCTTGATCGCAGTTGTTGGTGTTTAGTCTTAATAAAATACACAGCGACCTTGGTCGCAGTTGCTGGACGCAGACTTAATAAATACACTGCGACCTTGGTCGCAGTTGCTGGACTTTAGTCTTAATCAACAACAACACTGCTACCTTGGTCGCAGTTTCTGACCGTAGTCTTAATAAAATAAACGACCGTAGTCTTAATAAAATAAACTGCGACCTTGATCGCAGTTGTTGGTGTTTAGTCTTAATAAAATACACAGCGACCTTGGTCGCAGTTGCTGGTCTTTACTCTTAATCAACAACATCACTGCGATCTTGGTCGCAGTTGGTGGTCTTTATAAATAATCAACAACAACACTGCGACATTGGTCGCAGTTGATGGCCGCAGTCTTAAAAAAATAATCTGCAATCTTGGTCGCTATTGCTGGTCTTTAGTCTTAATCAACAACAACACTGCGACGAGGTGACACATCACCGCAGCAGTTGCTTAGTCGCAGACTTTGGTCACAGTGTCGACCCTGGTCGCAGTAGTTACTGTTTGCAATGTATCTTATGCGAGCTTGGTCGCAGTGTCATCAATGGTCATAGTTGTTTTGTTTGCAATGCATGGCTGCGAATAAGTTCGTAGTTTATTAAAAAAACAAATATGCTTTTTATTTATGTCCAGGCATTTATCTCCAGGCATGTGCAAATGATACAAAACGATCTCTTATACAATAAGATTGAGTGTTACAAATACAGCAGTACAAAAGAAGACTAAACATCAAAAAAATCCCTTGTTGACTAAGAGCAATCTTCTTCTTGAGGTATGGTGGCAGCAGAATCAATAAGATTGAGTGTTACAAAGAAGACTAAATATCAAAGTAGCCAAGAAGACTACACATCAAAAAATCCCTTGTTGACTAAGAGCAATCTTCTTCTTGAGGTCTGGTGGTAGCAGAATCAATAAGATTGAGTGTTACAAAGAAGACTAAACATCAAAGTAGCCAAGAAGACAAAACATCAAAAGAGCCAAGAAGAGCCCTTGTTGACTACTAAGAGCAATCTTCTCCTGGAGGTCTGGTGGCAGCAGAATCCTCCGATTCCAACTGACCCTCCAAAGTGTCGGGATACGATCTTTCGTTTATGAACATCTCTTCACCAGAAGGTTATCCAGTGAGCATGGAGTTTCCTCGATGTCACTTCTGGGGTAAGAGAGGGAGAGTGAGACCTCACAAGGTATGCTACCCACCACTATATCCACCACATCCCCGCCGCCATACCCACTCTGACCATCCGTTATCAGCAAGCTTGACTGGTGCATCAAGTCAGAGCAGATCTCGGTGAGGATTAAGTCCTCGTCAGGGATCATGACTTCTTCCCTTGTGAACGACGAGGACCATGACTTCTTCCCTTGTGGACGATGAGGTCTATGACTTCTTCCCTTGTGGACGAACATCGATCAAGTTCGTCAATAGGGTCATCTTCATCCATGGAGGCAGGCCCTTGTTAGAGACTCTGAAGAAGACGGAAATTCTCAGAGCAATTGCTCTCGAAAGAAAACAGTCTAATTATGGACTGTTAAAGGGAGAGGGTGAGCCCTATTTATAGGCAGCCCATAATAACCATAATTAATGGTTCATTAATCAGAATCGTCGGCATTAATGGTCTCCAACCGCCAGCGCCGGTTTGGCATTAAAAGACATTAACGCCTAAACCCAATGAAGAACCGACGCGTAGACAACCGCTTCGGGAAACAACGAATGGTGCGGGGTTCGTCAACATAGACTTGACGTTAAAAGATCTCATAAAATCTTTATGACAGGTCGCGTCTCACGGACTGACTCCAAGTCGCATCAGACAACAGACAACTTTTCATTTTTCATTTAGATTCAAAAAATGACTTAATCCAAAAAACAACACTTATAAAACAACACTTACTTAACGTACTGCGACCAAAGTCGCAGTCCATGTAATGCAACCCTAGATTGCAGTTGCTGGCCATCTTTATCAATAACAAACACTGCGACCTTGGTCGCATTTACCATGTACACTGCGACAAAAGACTTTGGCTAAGGTCGCAGTTTAAATGTACAATGCGACCAAAGACTCTGACTACATTATATTCAAAAAAATTAATTACTTAACGTACTGTGACCAAAGTCGCAGTCCATGTAATGCAACCCTAGATTGCAGTTGCTGGCCATCTTTATCAATAACAACACTGTGACCTTGGTCGCATTTCACCATGTACACTGCGACCAAAGACTTTGACTAAGGTCGCAGTTTAAATGTACAATGCGACCAAGAGTCTGACTACATTATATACAAAAAATTAAACTATAAAGTAGAATTTTATCGCAGGCTGAAAAAGTTGATCTGAAAAGATTTTATATTTTCAAAAAATTTTATCGCAGGCTGAAAAGGAGAAACTAAATCTTTAAAAAAGAGGTAAAGAGATAGGGCGAAAAGTAATTTATATCCTATAAAGAGCGGCAAAAATAAAGGGGGGAAAAATAATAATAAACAATAAGGAAAAGTTATCATAAGGGGTATTTGGTAATTTAACTTCTACTTAAAAGCGGGCCGCAAGTCAGTGAGGTTACAAATTGAGCCACGTCACCGCAGGCTGAGATAGTACTCTCAGCCCGCGGGCTGATATACATTTTTCTCATATATATATATATATATATATATATATATATATATATATATATATATATATATATATATTATATATATATATATAACATACATATACATACATACATATATATATATATATATATATATATATATATATATACATACATATATATATATATATATGAAATCTTTTAAATTGTAAGAATTTTAAAAAGTGTTTTAAAATTTAGATATGTATTGTACATACTCACAAGTATTTTGGTTAGATTTTGGATTGGTTTTTTTTTTTTTTTGATGTAAAAAATTATTCATTGAGATCATGGTATAGATATGATTATTAATAAACTATTTGTATTAAATAAATTTTGAGAAAATAAATTACTTACTTGAATTTAATTTGCTCAATTCAAGACTTTGTGGGTGTTAAAATAATAATTATATAAAAATTATTTTATTTAAGTTTCGGTGAATTCTCAGGTGAGGGCATAGATAAGTTGAGTAACAGATTGTTGAAACTAATAGATGACTTATTTTTTTCTTTTTTTAAAAAAACTAAAATTTAATACACAAATTTAGATCTACTTACTTGAGTTGTTTCTCCTTGTTTGCTCTTCAATCCCTATATATATATATATATATATATATATATATATATATACATACATACATATATATATATATATATATTATATATATATATATATATATATATATATATATATATATGAAATCTTTTAAATTGTAAGAATTTTAAAAAGTGTTTTAAAATTTAGATATGTATTGTACATACTCACAAGTATTTTGGTTAGATTTTGGATTGGTTTTTTTTTTTTTTTGATGTATAAAATTATTCATTGAGATCATGGTATAGATATGATTATTAATAAACTATTTGTATTAAATAAATTTTGAGAAAATAAATTACTTACTTGAATTTAATTTGCTCAATTCAAGACTTTGTGGGTGTTAAAATAATAATTATATAAAAATTATTTTATTTAAGTTTCGGTGAATTCTCAGGTGAGGGCATAGATAAGTTGAGTAACAGATTGTTGAAACTAATAGATGACTTATTTTTTTCTTTTTTTAAAAAAACTAAATTTAATACACAAATTTAGATCTACTTACTTGAGTTGTTTCTCCTTGCTTGCTCTTCAATCCCTATACCTTGAAATCCCTTTTTGTTCACGATCCGCTTGAGGAGAAGGGGAAGATGGAGGTGGAGAGAGTTTGGATTAGGGTTTTCTCTTTAAGTAGAAGAGAAAGAAAGAGTTTGGGTCTTTATATAGGTTATTAGATATTTTAAAACCTAAATTCCAGTTAGGTTTAGATAGGTTAATTTAGTAGTTCAGATAAGAATTGAAGATTGCTAAAAATCTCAAGGAGATTCGGTTTAGATATAACTTTTATTAGGATTTAAATTAGAATTAGTTAAGAGTAATGAAAGAGATTTGATGAGATAGGATTTTGATTAGGATTAGGATTAGGTTTTGTTTAATGGGTAAGGATCTCATGGTAATGAGTTATACATTATATTTGGGTTTTAGTTAAAAATAAATAATATGAAGAATAAGAAAAATAGAGAGTGGGCTTGTTGGCTTACTTTTTGGGCTTAAAGAAAATAGAAAAAGATGAAAATAAGTGGGCTTGGCTCATGTGGGGCTTAGCATAAAAAGGAAAATAAAACAAAAGAAAAAGGAGAATAGGCTGAGTTTATTGCACTTGGAATGAAAATAATAATACTACCCATTAATAATAATTTAAAATAATTAAATATAAGCAATAAGAGAATACAAGTCATGCACAATAATAATACTAATAATGATACTAAATCAAGTTAATTAATAATAATAAGATAATAGGTAGAATCAGGTAAACATTTAAAAATAATAATATGATATTATTAAATAGGGAATATTACAACTTTCCACATGTCATATTATATATATATATATATATATATATATATATATATATATATATATATTGACACATACGCACACAGAGAGATAGACTTGTGTAGTTCCGGAAGGATTCGTGTCCGAATCCTTCTTACTCAAATACCAACATCCGATATTCAAATACAAGATTCACTCTGTTGAATTGATCTGTATTATTTAAAGTAATTAAAATAAAAAATCAAGTGTTTTGAATATTTGTTGCCCATTCATCAAGTGCAGGGGCGGCTCAACCTCTAGGCAAATGAGGCAGTCGCCTAGGGCCCCCAAATATAATAGGGCCTCCAAAATTATAGTATAAATTAGTATTTAACTAAAATAAGAAATATAAAATATAGAAAATGTTTTTTATTTGTTCAAGTGGGCGCTCCGGAGTGGTTATTGGACATGACTAGAAATTGTGTGGGTTTTGCCTGCGCGAGTTTGAATCCTTTCATCTACGCTTTTTGATTTTTTTTCCCTCTTCAATTTTATAATAACAGGAAAAGCATGAGTTTCTTTCACTTTCCCAAGTTAATATCCTCCACTCTCTATAACTATTTAATTATAATTAAAGAGGAGTCTCTTCCACTTTCTCAGCTGTCTTTTTCACTCTCCCTAACTATCTAATTATAATTAGAGAATTTTTCAAAATTAAAACTCTCTCTCTGTACAGCAGCCTCGCTCTTCACTGCCCCCGTCGCCTAGACCTCAGACTGACGGTAGGGCCTGTAACTGCTCTATAGAAAAGGTACATTAGTAAAACTTGAATACAAAAACTTGATTAAAAATTTTGCATTTTAAAAAGCTAGAAGAATTATTTTTCAATAAAATAATAATTAAATAAAATATTAGTTAATATTAATTATTTTTTAAAGTATATTTTAAAAGGATCCATTTGAAATTTTCGCCTAAGGTCTCCTTAAAATTGAGCCGCCCCTGATCAAGTGGCGAAAAATGGACAGCGGAAAGTAGTGAGTTGGTTAGATCTATGTCTTTAGACATTCAAATTCTCAACCCGGTCATTGATCATGATGTAAGCATTTAAAAACTCCTACAAACTAATTTTTGTTAGGCTTCAAATGTTTTACACCGTTAAACTAATCAACTCACTATTTAGATCGTCAATTTTTTCCTACTTAACGCATGAGTAAAAAGTATTCAAAACACTTAATTTTAGTTTATAAATACTTGAAATAATATCGATCAATTTCAATGAAATGAATCTTGCATTCAAATATCGAATGTTGGTATTTAAGTGAGAAAGATTCGACGTCAAATTTTTTAAAATGACACAAGTCTATATATACACACACAGACACACACGCGAACGCACGAAACGGGACATCAGAGTCAAAGAAACGGAGGAGTCTTGTCGTGGGGTTTGGTTCATGAGTTGTCGTAACTTGTACGGAAGCTTGTTGTTAGTGTCGTGCGGTGTCCCATCACCATCATCAGCTCCTCATCTCATGAGATGGAAGTGTTTGTGGTGCCGGGGTTTGTGTCAATGCAAGTAGTAAGACAAGCGCAGGCTCAGGAGCCTGGTTTTTATGGTGTGCAGGCGGTGGATGATGCGGACAGTGCACGGGAGGAGACTTGTTGTTCGTGGCTACGGCTGCAGTGGGGCTGCCCTTCATTCTCTAACTAACGTCACCATCGTCCGATGTTTTGTTTTGAATTTGTGAGGAGTCATCGATCCAGTGGGGGCCACATTAAAGAATCGTATTGATATGGCTTAGAGAGAGCAAAGATAACATGTGGTGTTGCCCTTTTAATAGAAATAGAAATAGATTCTCCCAGAGGAGTGAGTGAGTGAGAACAAAGAAGGGGGTTGGTGGTTTAAAAAGCATTGGGCCCCAAATATGTTGCAGTCAGGCTGCAGAGCTTGAGCCCAGAACGTGGCTTTCTTCAGCCCGACAACCAATATGGGGAGTCGGCCCATGTTGGTTTAACCCTTCATTTTTCCAATTTTTCAAAAGAAATATTAATATCCTTCGCTCTTACAACGAAAAGTGCAATAGTCTCTCTCTCTCTCTCTCTCTCTCTCTCTCTCTCTCTCTCTCTCTCTCTCTCTCTCTCTCTCTCTCTCCCCCCCCCCCCCCCTTCTCTCTCCTCCTTTCAAGAATCCAGAAACAGCAATCATGCCTGTATGGGAGAGATCTAAAATATGACTTTTTAACCGAGTGGAAATATGGTCAAGAGAGATGATGAAGCAGCAGGTGAAGCAGTGGTTGTCGATAGGCTCAATAAGCTGTCGAAAGCTTATACGTGGATACGCCAACAAAAAGTTGGAGCTGTCAAAAGGCCTATGGAGTGCTGTCGACAGTGATTTACAGAGAGCACGGGATGTCTTAGGCTGTCGACAAGCTTTTTCGGTTGTCGACAATATTTAGATTCTGGGTGTATTCGAATCAGTTTCTAAATTTGTTTCTTATCCAAATTCAGAGTTTTTGGTTTCTTTTTCTTCGTGGACTTTGTGGTTATATAAAAGGGATATTGTCCCATTGATTATACCTTTTTGAGAGAGATGAATTGTATTGGAGAGTTCTAGGGTTAGTTTGTTCGAGGGAATTCTACGGCGAATTGCGTAAATTCTCAATTTGAATCTCCGGATCAATTCTCAACCTTTGTAACTTTTGTTTGAATAAGAATCTTCTCCCTTTTGCCCCGAGGATGTAGGCAAGTTGTTGAATCTCATTATTGCTTGTTTCCTACTTTCTTTCTTTGGTTGTTTGGTTTGTGTCATATCATTCGTGATTGACTCGGCGTTTGGTGCATTGATCTTGGTGATCAGCGAGCGAGTATTCCTCCGTTCGGTGCAACAAGTGGTATCAGAACATCACAGGTTCGGCGTGGGATCGTGTGTCTATTCCAAGAGCATCATGGTTCGTTCAGCGGAGATCGTATGTCGATCTCGAAGCGGTGTGAGACAGTTCATGGGATCGTGTGTCCATCTCAAAACAACGTTTTGGATTGCTCGAGGAATTAGATTTGGTAGAGTATATCACTTCGGAAACTCATCGAGGGCTTCGGTTTGATGTAAAGATTCTATCTTTATCTAGTTTGAATCTATTTCTATTTAATTTTTCGCATTGTGTTTGGCATCTTTTGTAGGAGATATGATCGGAGCTAATCAGTCCATGGTGAAGGCCGTGAATATACACCATTTGAAGAGCGATGTGGTGAAGTTGATGGCACGAAAAATTAAAAGGGTAAGGGAGATTTTGGAAAGCCCAAAACTGTTGGTCGTGAAGATTTGAAGAAAAATCAGTGTGCTTACTGTAAAAAAGTAGGACACTAAAAAATTAATTATTCAATGCTCAAGAAGAAAAAGAGTCAAAGCCTAAGGCAAATCTAACACAGAGTACACCGGATGGTGGTACTTCACAGGCAGATGGATCGAACTCAGGCTCATGTAGTTATTCACTTTCTATCATTCCTATTATTTGTTGTTCAGAGGAATCTGAATGGATTTTGAATACCGGTGCTACCTATCACGTTTGTCCCGAATGAGAGTGGTTTGCTAGTTTTAAAAAACTAGATGGAGCCTTGTTAATGTTCGGCGTCGGATACACATGCCAGATTGAAGGGTTAAGTACAGTCCGCATCAAGTTGTTTGATGGGATGGTAAGAGTTTTGAAGGATATGAGGTATGTACCTCAGTTGCAGAAGAATTTGATTTCAGTAGGAGTTTTGGAGGCGCAGGGATTAAGAGGAAATCTTGGAGAAGGCGTTCTCAAGATTTTCAGTGACTGATTGGTAGTTCTGAAGGGCATTTGATGCAATAACTTGTACTACTTGAAGGATAGTATAATTATAGAAAATTTGGTAGCTTTAGAATATTTGGAAGACAACTCCACCAGGTCATGGCATATGAGGCTCGGATATAAATGAGAAAAGTCTTTGTAAGCTCTAGTAAAGAAAGATCATTGAAAGGTGCATTTACCTGCAATTTGAAATTTGGTGAACACAGTATTCTGAACAAGAAGACGAATGTGAAATTTGACAACACAAGTCACTGCTCGGAAGGTCTCTCGATTGTGTTCACATTGATATTTGGTATCCGACTAAGACTGCATCGCTTGGAGGCCATCGGTATTTTGTCTCGTTTATTGATGATATATTTAGGTGATGTTGGGTATACCCTATGAGAAAGTGATGTTGGGTATACCCTATGAGAAAAAGATTTTAATTTCTAGATATATCGGTGAAGTGAAAGAATATGATGGAGAAACAGACTGCAAATTGATAGTATTGGGATTATAAGAATCAATTTCTACGATTTGGTCAGAACACTGATACTGGTATTCACTTCACAAATAGAATACATGGGGTGGCTAAGGAGATGAACCATTTCTTACTAGAGAAGGTTCGGTGATTGTCTAATGCATCATTAGACAACATGTTTTGGGCTGAGGTGTTGGTGTATGCTAGCCATCTTATGAATTGTCTGTCGTCGACTGTGATAGAAGGTAAAACTCTATTAGATATTTGGTCAGGTGGAGCTGCACAGGACTATAATTTGCTGCGGGTATTTAAAAGTTCAGCCCACTTTAGTACCAAAGATGGCAAGGTAAATTCGCGAGTAAAGAAGTTTGTGTTTTTTAGTGTCAAGAGGAATATGAAAGGTTACAAGAGATGGGACCCCGAAAACAAGAAGTTTGTGTTGAGCAAGCATGTCATGCTTGATGAGACTTCATTGTTGAAGTCTATCATCTCTCAGCAGGTGGAGAGGTTGAAGGCTAAGGATGCATCGCAGCGGATGGAGGTGGATGCTACTCCACCATCTCCAGATGGTTCGGTATCAGTTGAGATCTTACAGCCTGTAACACCAAGTGGAGATTATCTAGCAGGTTTGGATGCTGAACAGATTGAAGAAAAAGTTAATTTGATTGCGGTAAAAGGAACCAAGAAGAATCCACAAAAGTGAGTTGTGAAGAAGTGTGGATCTCAAATTGGTGAGATAGATCAACTCAAATTGAAGGTTGTTGTTTCCATAACAATATTTGTAAGGAGATCGATATGACTTAGTCAGTTGGGTTCGTTACTGCATATTTGAAAATAATTAATTTGGTTGCTTGAGCTCGGTAGAGCTCGTTTGGATGAACTACGGATAGCTTAATTCCCTGTACATGGGTACGTAGGCAGTCGTAATGATGCAGCCAGTTTTTGAGTCAAAAGCGATTGATTAATTGTGTTTGGTTCAGATTTGAGAAATCTTCACTGAGGTGGAGAATAGTGGAAAAGAGATCTAAAACATGATTTTTTTTACCCGGTGGAAATATGGCCAAGATAGATGAAGAAGCAACAGTTGAAGCAGTGGTTGTCGACAGGCTCATTGAGCTATTGACAACCTATATGTGGATACGCCAACAGAAAGTTGAAGCTGTCAAAAGGCCTATGGAGTGCTGTCGACAGCGATTTACAGAGAGCATGAGATGTCACAGTCTATCAACAGGCCTCTTCGACTATCAGCAACGTTTGGTTTTTGGGCATTACCGAATCAATTTCTAAATTTGTTTCTGATCTAAATTTAGAGTTTTTGCTTTTCTTTTCTTCGTGGACTCTGTGGCTATATAAAGAGAGGTATTGTTCCCATTGATTGTAACCTTTTTGAGAGATGAATTGTATTAGAGAGTTTCAGAGTTAGTTTGTTTGAGAGAATTTTATGGCGAATTGCATAGATTCTCAATTTGGATCTCTGGATCAATTTGTAACCCTTATAACTCAGTCGTTTGAATAAGAATCTTCTCCTTCTGCCCCGAGGACGCAGGCAAGTTGTCCAACCTTGATAAACCGTTTATTTCTTGCTTTCTTTCTTTGGCTGTTTGGTTCGTGTCATAATGTCCATGATTGACACGACGTTTGGTGCGTTGATCTTGGTGATCGGCGAGCGAGTATTCCTCCATTTGGCGCAACAATGTTCTCGTCGTGAAGACCTTATTCTCCACGCCCTCAACCGTTTCGTCTTCCACCTTATTACCGTCACCCTGAAAATCTCCTCCTCTGCCGCCCTCTTCCTCCCCCTTCATTTACCCTCTTCGCCCTCCATGACTCCACCCTCTCCAACCTTTCCCTCACCGCCGCTGACGACCTTCTCTGCCGCCACATCTCCCGTTCCGCCTCCCCCTCTCTGCCCTCGCCGCCATGACACGTGGCACCCCTATCCCCACCCTCCTCCCCGACAACAACCTCACCTTAACGAGCTTCTCCCCCGAAGAAACCACCTCCGCCACCTCAGCGGGTCCCTGTCTCCCACCTCGACCTGATCATCAGCAGGCCCCACATCTCCACGGCATCGTCGCCCCGTTCCCCTTCTTTTACTCCTCCAATAAGGTAGTGGCGGTGGGCCCTAGTTGGGATCGCATGGGCCACGCGTTGCAGGGTTTCAAGGGCTATGAGTCCATCCCCAGGGGCCTTGGCGCAGTTATTGATTCTTTGAGCCCGTCATCATTGCTGAAGCAGGCTACTGCTTTGTGCAGTGGGGCAGCGGATTCGACTATGGGGTGCGGGTGGTGAGGCGACACGTGGCAGTGGGGAGGTACGAGTATAGAGGATTGGTGGAGATGAAGGATAGGGGAGGATCACAGACGGTGACGGTGAGAAGGTGGTAGTGGTGAATGGGGTAGAGATTGTTGGGCCGGAGGTGTACGCGGACGATGTTGCTGGGCTGGTACTTGTGATTGACTGTTTCAATCTCCATAATCATTTTGCAGGGGAATTGGAAATTTTTAGTTTAAGAGCATGTTTGGCTGTTGGATGACAAGGAAAGGAAAATCATGTGGGTGTTCACATGTCAGAATTCGGCATTTTTGGAGTAAAACGCTTCGAAATTTAATAATGCACTGTTCAGTTAAAAAGCTTAAGTGGAGACAGAGTTTTTCCCTCAGCTTTCACAGTAAATAACAGGTTGAAGGAAACAAAAAGAGTGTGGGGTCCACAGTGTCAAGGCAAAAATGAGTTTTTCACCAACTTTCAGGACAAACAAACACCCCTAATTTCAAAGTTTGCTTGCAAATGTTGGTACTCTATCTGATCTCTCTCCCAATTTATACCCAGTCTTGATGCTGAAAATTTCCTGTAAATTAAACTTTTGTTCCTCAAATGTAAAGAATTTGTATTGATCGCCCACCTTCCTCCCCGACAGCAACCTCACCCTCACGAGCTCTTCCCCGACGAAACCACCTCTGCCACCTCAGCGGGTTCCTGTCTCCCACCCTGACCTGATCGTCAGCGGGCCCCACGTCTCCACAGCGTCACCGCCCCGTTCCCCTTCTCCTACTCCTCCAATAAGGCGGCGGTGGCGGGTCCCAGTTGGGATCGTGTGGGCTACGTGTTGCAGGGGTCCAAGGGCTACGTGTCCATCCCCAGGGGCCTTGGCGCGGTTCTTGATTCTTTGAGCCCGTCATCGTCGCTGAAGCAGGCTACTGCTTTGTACCGTGGGGCAGCGGATTCGACTAGGGGGCGCAGGTGGTGAGGCGACACGTGGCAGTGGGGAGGTACAGGTACGGAGAGCTGGTGGAGATGAAGAGGGGGGAGGATCACATACGGTGACGGTGCGAAGATGGTGGTAATGAATGGGATTAAGATTGTTTGGCCGGAGGTGTACGCGGACGATGTGGCTGGGCTGGTACTTGTGATTGACTGTTTCAATCTCCATAATCATTTTGCAGGGGAATTGGAAATTTTTGGGTTTAAGGGCATGTTTGACTGTTGGAAGACAGGGAAAGGAAAATCATGTGGGTGTTCACATGTCAGAATTCGGCATTTTTGGAGTAAAATGCTTCGAAATTTAATAATGCACTGTTCAGTTAAAAAGCTTAAGTGGAGACAGAGTTTTTCCCTCAGCTTTCACAGTAAATAACAGGTTGAAGGAAACAAAAAGAGTGTGGGGCCCACAGTGTCAAGGTAAAAATGAGTTTTTCACCAACTTTCAGGACAAACAAACAACCCCTAATTTCAAAATTTGCTTGCAAATGTTGGTACTCTATCTGACTGCTCTCCCAAATTGTACCCAGTCTTGATGCTGAAAATTTCCTGTAAATTAAACTTTATTCCTCAAATGTAAAGAATTTGTATTGATCCCTCTCCCAAATTATGCCCAGTCTTGATGCTAAACTTTGCGCGGGAAGGTTTTCATTGGAAAAGAGAACACGGGCCCTCAGGTACGGTGAATTTGTCGACGATTTCTAGCGTCTAAGACGGGCCCCACCTCTAAAATTTGTAAGCCCTGTGTCGAATTTTTTTGGGCTGATTTTTTTCAGCAAAATATTTTTTTGAAAAGCTGACACCGTGGCCCAGCTACAGTGAATTTTTCAAGTCTAAAAGAGAAACAAATTGTAGCCAATAACAAATAATTTGATTCTTCTAATTATCATTAACAATATCCATACTGGTCAATAATTACCTAAATCTCTCTTGATCAATATTCAAATTCTGCCTCCAAGTATATTTTCCATGCCGCATTTTTTTTTTTTTAAAGGATTTTAATCATTGAGGTTGAAGGAATTGGGGACCATCCCAAAAGACTAGATTTGCCCAAATCCTTATATTCCTTCCCAAGATCATTCCCACGTCTAACCGATGTGGGACTATTTTGTTCAACCCAAATCCCAACAATCCCCTCCTCGAACAAAGAGTCTCCCTACAAGGCGCATCGTAGCCGGCAACACCCATTGTAAAGGAGCATCATTGTCAAATTTCGAGCCCAACATTAACTAAGTTTGGGACATGACTCTGATACCACGTGAAGGATTTGGGGTACTATCCCAAAAGACTAACCTTTTAGGTGAAGTTGCCCAAATCCTTATATTCTCAAGACCATCCCCACGTCTAGCCGATGTGGGACTATTTATTCGACCCAAATCCCAACAGAGGAGTGATCTCTTCGCTTTGTTCTCAAATAATCCTAGAAGTCACAGCCAGTTAGCATCATAATGTGTCCTCTTAATCTTCTTTAATTCTCAAGATATAATGAGATGATCATTCCAATTTCTCACATTAATCATATTGCCCTTCTTGTCTGTTCACTTGATGTGGCTTCCAATTGCCCTAATTGTCAGAATATTCATATGTGAATATAGTATAATATTTGGAAAGTGAATAGTAAAAAAAATTAAATAGAAAGTTTAGGTTAAGACCTAACTAACAACTTCAACTTTAGGTCAAATTGGTCCATGGTCCCTATTTTGAACCCATCATATAGAATTCTGAGAACTTCCAAACACTTGAATCAGAGTCCAGACTGTGACCTATAACAGAGTGGAAACCCATGTGAAACCCAACACGAGAAGCAAGAGGCAACCAAGATATGTATGTTTCCATAAACGTGAAGATTTTTAGATAGTTTGTTTACGAGCGGTGGAGATTCGACTGATGATACCTTTACTTTGTAATGCTAGAAGTGGTGGTTGAGTTGGTTCGTGATCCTATTAAGTCACTTGGGCCGGGGAATGGTTACGTAGCAAGGGACTAATACTCAAGCCTATATGTAGCACTAGGCCCACAAACACTAGGGTTATATAAATACACACCTTTATATTCAAATCCTAGAAGGGGGATGGAAAAAGATAGCACAGAGACCGGAAGACAAAGGGAGCGAACGGTGCATTGCAGCAGGTCAGGATATGTCCCGATCGACCGCCCGGTCGGCCGGTGGAGAAGGCCGGTCGACTGCCAGGTCGATCGGTGTGCACGACGTGCACAGGATTAGCCCGGTCGACTGACTGTAAGCAGTCTGTTCTCGGTTGGAGACTGTCGACCGTGGCATGGGTCGGTCGACCGGCCAGTCGACCTACAGACGCGTTTTGGCTTTCTTTTTTGGATTCGGATTCCTTTTCTGTTTGAGATCAAATTCAATCGGGGTTTTCTAAAACCCTGAGACTCTGTGGCTATAAATAAGGGCTAGAGTCCTCATATGCTGTATCCCTGAAAATCTCTCTGAAAATCTCCCTTGAAAATTCCTTGAAGTAAAGAACAAGTTGTAATTGATTATTGAATCAATAAAATCTCTCTCCCTTGTCCCGAGGACGTAGGCAATTTGTCGAACCTCGTTAAATACTGTGTTGATTTGCTTATCTCTATTGTTTCTTTGTTCTTGTCGTATTGGGTACATCTCCGGCTGTATCTGTCTTTATCTGGTTGGTAGATTCCTCAGAAAAGTTGTTGCCCAGGGCGCGCCAACAAGTGGTATCAGAGCATCTCAGGTTCGGTATGGGATCGTGTATTGATTCCAAGGGCATCAGTTACTGTCTGGCCGAGATCATGTATCGATCTCGGAGCAGCGTTGGGACTGTTTATGGGATCGTGTGTCGATCGCAAAACAGCGTGTAGATTGCTCGAGGAATCAATTTGGAGGAGTAGATTGCTTCGAAAACTCTTCGAGGGTTTTACGTGGAGGTAAAGATCCGGTTTTTATCTAGTTTATTTTATCTAACTCCTTTTGTTTCCGCATTGCTTTGAGGAATCAGTTGAGAAGATAACTGGAGAAGGTACATCATCAAGAAAATCTGTGAATCCACATCCGTTGAGGATTGATGTGGTGAAGTTCGACGGCAAGAACAACTTCAGTATATGGAGGTGTGAGGTGATGAATGCGTTGACGGCATCAAGATACTCTACAGTTGGAGAAGAGCAAGCATCAACAACTGAAGAAGATTAGGACAAGATGAACCGTATAGCGTGTGGCTTAATCAGGTCTTGTCTGACACAAGACATCAAGTATCATGTGTTGTATGAAACATCTGCGAGGCAGCTGTGGGAGATCCTGGAGAAGAAGTATCTGACGAAAAGCGTCAAATCGCAGTTGCAGTTGAAGAGTAAGCTTTATCGTTTCCAGATGCAGAGAGGATGCTCCATCGATGAACACATAAATAGCTATATAAAGCTTCTTACAGACCTAGTTAATGTGGATGTGGAGATCGATGAAGAGGATAAGGCAGTAATTCTATCGAATTCTCTTCCTAAGGAAGAGTATGAGACCTTTACTCTTACATTGATCAATGAAAGAAAATTCCTTGACTACAATGAGGTGTCTGCTGCTCTTGTGAGTTATGAAGTAAGGAGACAGGACAGACTGTCTGCTTCTGAGAGTACAACAGCAGAGGCATTAGCGGTAAGAGGTAGAAGTTCCAATAGGAAGGAAAGAAATGATCAGAAAAGATCGAAGTCCAGATCATGCTTCAGAGATCTGAAGAGGAATCAGTGCGCCTTGTGCAAGGAGCTAGGGTACTAGAAAGTTGATTGCCCAAAGGCCAAAGGTAAGAAGATGGAGTCAAAGACCGAGACGAATCTCGCACAAGCGAATGGATCGAATTCAGACTCATCGGTATTCTCTCTCTCAGTTATTACTCCTACTGTTGATTACTCAGATAATACTGACTGGATCTTAAATACCGGAGCTACCTATCATGTGTGCCCGAACAAGGCGTGATTTTCTAGCTTTGAGAAGCTAGATGGATGCTTCACGATCATGGGTGATGATCATCCATGTAATGTGGAAGGGATGGGTGCAGTCCGTATCAAGATGGATGATGGGATAGTACGAGAATTGAAGGAGGTGAGGTATGTACCTCAACTCAAAAGGATCTTATCTCTGTTGGCACTTTGGAAGCGTTGGGCCTTGTCGTATATATACGAGATGGTGTTCTCAAGATGACCAAAGGTTCAATGGTGCTGATGAAGGGCATCCGCCGAACAATCTCTACTACTTGAAGGTTAGTACGGTTACAGGTCAGGTGGAGACTTCTATTTCTTCAGATAATATTTGCATGCAGGTCTTGCAGATGAAGGTCAGACATGGAGGTGAAAAATTTTTGCAAGCTCCTGCAAAGAAGGGATCATTGGAAGGTGCTGCTACCTGCAACTTGGTAGGTAAACACAGCGTTCTGGACAAGAAGAAGGTGAAATTCAGCACCGGTACTCACCGCTCAGAAGGTCTTCTTGATTGTGTTCACGTAAGAGTTTGGGGACCTGCTAAGAGTGCATCGCTTGGAGGTCACAGGTATTTTGTCTCTTTTATTGAAAATTTATCTAGGAATTGTTGGATATATCCCTTGAGATAAAGGTGTGAAGCGTTAGATATGTTGGTGAAGTGGAAAAGAAGAATGGAGATGCAGACAGGTAGGAAGATCAAGGAGCTAAGATTGGTAATGTTGAAAGATACATGAACCAACTCCTACGATTTAGCCTGAACACTTGTATTGGTACTCACTTCATAGAAGGTATACATGGGTTAGCTAAAGAAATAAATCGTTCCTTACTAGAGAAGGTTTGGTGGTTGTTGTCTAATGCAAGATTAGACAAATCATTTTAGGCTGAGGCGATTGTGTATGCTAGCCATCTCATAAATGGATCGACTGCGATAGGAGGTAAAACTCCATTGAAAATTTGGTCTGAGAAAGATACTCAAGATCATGGTTTGCTGCGAGAATTTGAGAGTCCGACCTACTTCAGTGCCAAAGATGGCATGGTGAATTCGCGAGCAAAGAAGTTTGTGTTTTTGTGTGTCAAGAGAAATATGAAAGGCTATAGGTTATAAGACCCGAAAAACAAGAAGATCGTGATGAGTCAGCATGTCATGTTTGATGAGACTTCAGTGTTGAAGTTTACCGTCTCTCAGCAGGTGGAGAGGATGAAGACCAAGGAAGTATCGCAGCGGGTGGAGGTTGATTCTACTCTACTATCTCTAGTTGGTTCAGTATCAGTGAAGGCTTCACCGGATGTGACACCGGGTGGAGATCATGTAGCCAAGGTTGATACTGAACAGGTTGAAGACATTGATGAGAATGTCGAATTGTTTGTAGCCATTGGAACCAAGGTAAAACCACGAAAGTAGGTGAAGAAGCATGAATCTCAAGCTTGTGACCACGGCAAGCTCAAGTTAAAGGCCGTTGTTCTCCATGATGGCAGTGAGGAAGTTCATATGACTCAGCCAGATAGGTTCGCTGCTACAGATCTAGTTACAGGTACTTGAGCTTAATAAAGCTCATTTCAATGAACTACGGTTGGTTTGATCTCTTGCGCAAGATACGTAGGCAGCCGTAAAGGCGCAGCCATTTGGTGATGCAACCCGTGCAAAGCTATTTGGGTTCTCGAGAAGCTGATTAAGACTTCACATAGAGGTGAAGAGTTGTGGCCGATTGGAACTTCCTGTAGAGGTGAAGTGTTGTAGCTAGTTGGACTTCACGTAAAGGTGAAGCAATGTGATCTCGATAAACAGTTGATCTTCTGGTGAGAAGATGGTTAAGCTTACATAAGGGGGTGTGCATCCGGTTGTTGAAGCCGATGATGGTGTTCGGTGTGCTCTACTCAGACTTGGTTGGACCGTCAGTTGAAGACATGTAGACTGGAGAGAGAGACAATCAATTGGGGAGTCAGTGTTGGCTCATGATGAGTTCTTTGTTAGGTCATGTAGTTGCTGAGTGGGAGACATGTTCGTTGGTCAGTCATATGGTATTTCTCCTAAGGTGAAGTAATGGGAACGCATGTATGGTGCATTCCGGTTGGATAGCTGAGCTGAAGTTGGAAGCCAACAATTGATATTAGACTTTGGTGAGAGTTACAGGCGGCAACGACAAACTCAATTTGGATCTAATAAGATTAGTGAAAATTAATTGTACGTATGCTGACCAAGTCGAGATCGTGTGTCGATTTCGTCCGGAGCGCTCAAGCCGAGATCGTGTGTCGATTTCGCCGAGATCGTGTGTCGATTTCGCCGAGATCGTGTGTCGATTTCGCCGAGATTGTGTGTCGATTTCGCCAGATAATATATTGATGATCGCTGGAGTTCGGCTCAGATTTGAAAAAACTTCACCGAGATGGAGTTTGTAGGGAGAGAGGAGATAGAGGAGATGGAAGAAGATAGCACAAAGACCGGAAGACAAAGAGAGCGAACGGTGCATTGCAGCAGGCCAGGATATGTCTCGGTCGACCGCCCAGTCGACCGGTGGAGAAGGCCGGTCGACCGCCAGGTCGACCGGTGTGCACGACGTGCACAGGATTAGCCCGGTCGACCATGGCATAGAGCGGTCCACCGCCCGGTCAATCGACTGTAAGCAGTCTGCTCTCGGTTGGAGACGGTCGACCAGCCGGTCGTCCGACAGACGCGTTTTGGCTTTCCTTTCTGGATTCGGATTCCTTTTCTATTTGAGGTCGAATTCAATCAGGATTATCTAAACCCTGGGACTCTATGGCTATAAATAAGGGCTAGAGCCCTCATGTATTGTATCCCTGAAAATCTCTCTGAAAATCTTCCTTGGAAATTCCTTGAAGTAAAGAACAAGTTGTAATTGATTGTTGAATCAATAAAAATCTCTCTCTTGCCCCGAGGACGTAGGCAAATTGCCGAACCTCTTTAAATACTGTGTTGATTTGCTTTTCTCTATTATTTCTCTGTTCTTATCGTATTGGGTACATCTCCGGTTGTATCTATCTCTATCTGGTTGGTGGATTCCTCAGAAAGGTTATTGCCCAGGGCGCGCACAATACACACACAGAGTAAAATGTTTCTAGAATCCATCCCTCTATTTTCACTTTTTTATTTCAAGTAAGCATTTGTAAAAATGTTCTGGAATCCATCCCTCTATTTATTCCTCACTTCAGGAAAAAAAAAAACATAAAAATGTAACCTCAAATTTACTAATCCATATAACATATAAAAAGATAGCAACATTACCTCTTATTATTCCCCGATTACAAGCTTCTCTATTGGCGGACGTGTTGCACCCACTAAGATTTGAACTTGTGATTTCTAATAATTTAAATTTATAAGTTACCACTTGAGTTAGAGCTCAAAAAACTAGTAAAAATAATTTTAAAAAATTATATACAAAAAGTTACAAACTTTATGTATTATTCCATTATTTGTTCAAGTCATTGGAGACAGATTTCTGAAATGAAGCAAGAAAATGAGAAATGAGTCTTCATGACTATACATTGGCTAATCAGTGGGCATTTGGTACCTCTAATTACATGTTGACAAATGCTCCCATTCAGCTTCCATGGTATATCCTTATTTCTTATTTATATTTACTTACTACCTAATGTTCTAAATGTCGGCCGATATTTAAAAATTTGGGCATGTAGCGACACGAAATCGGGTACCCTATTTAAATTTATCCGTCTGTAATATAAAGAAATGAGGTTTTCTCCCGTAACTCCTATATAAAATTTATCCGTTTTGTCTGTTTGTCTTTCCCCCAATTTCTCCCCTTTTTTCCTCTCTCGCGCGGGGACTCGCAGAGTTAGAGATATGCGGAGGCAGGGGGTCGGGGGAGGAAGTGGGGGAGAAAGAGAGACGCGGAGGTCGGTCGATTTTCACCGCAGAGCGACATGCTAGTTTTATAAAATCCAGTATAAGCTTTAGCCAACACTGGATTGTACGAGGGTCCGCTCATGAGCGTGTCAACCAATTCTGTCTCTTTCAAAACATTCATTACATGCTCCAAATGTAAATGCTGCATCATGGTCCCAGCAATAAATTGCTAGATATATACATATCTTGATAACTTACAGATGCCCCCAAATGCTTTTAATGGATTGTGATTCCTCATTCAAGGCATTCACGAGATCCTACATCCACAACAACAACTCCCTCCAATGCTTCAAACAAGAAGACCATATCATGTGATATAGATATCCACGGAATAAATATGTTTCTGGTAAGACAATAAAGTTTGATATCATCAACCAGAGATCATTCTTTCCACAATGTGCACGTGAAAACAAAAACTAGGGTCTACCCACTCACTCACCCTGGTGACTCACAGACAAAAATAGACAACATGCCCCAGTTGAAGAGTACTACTAGATGATAGACTTCCACATCTCTCTCACAAGAACCTGTCACCATATTTCCATCAGAGTGTATTCTTTGATATGACTTCCCCGAATCTCAGAAACCACCTCCCATCAGACGAGCTGCTGTCGTGGTGTCGTGCATCGGTCTTTGCATCAGAACCAGCGAGATAGCAGGTGTAACCAACCGTTTGGTAGCGAACAGGCAGGGCTTCACACTGGGTGCCGGCAGCAGAGACACCAAAACGCGTGCGACCTCATGCATTGTGGGTCTCTCTGAAGGATGTCTCTTAGTGCAGAGCAAAGCAAGCTGGAACGCTTTCCTGACAAGTCCGAGGTCCATGCAAGTGACTGAGACCTCCGAGTCCACTGCCTCCATCACCGTGTTGTCATCCGCCTTTGATAGAATCTGAACATAGAAATTAAGCACTAGACTAAATATTTAACAAGAGTTTATAAGATGACTGGCATTTATATTATTGATGCATGATTTGCACTTACAAGTTGGTGCAAATTGGACTCATTGTCGACAGCTTTTCTCCCCGTGAGCAGCTCCAGAAGCACGATGCCAAAACTGTACACATCAGATTTCTCATTGAGCCTGGAGGTCCGAGCATATTCTGGATCAATGTAGCCAATTGTTCCCATGACATAGGTTGAGGCATGAGTCTTCGCTGATGGGATGCTCTTGGCAATGCCAAAGTCCGACAGGTGAGCTTCAAAGTTCTCATCGAGAAGTATGTTGGAGGACTTGACATCTCGGTGGATGATTCGGGGATTGCAGTCATGGTGAAGATAAGCTAGGCCTTGGGCAGCACCAACTGCTATCTTCAAACGTGTGTCCCAATCGAGCTTCACTTTCTTTGATGGACCTGGTGCAAATTATAGACATTGATTAGTATTGCAGAAAGAATGAGAAAAAAATTAATCCGAGAGAAGGAATGAGTAAACTACCATGAAGAAGATCCCATAGGGACCCATTTTCCATGTAATCATAGAAGAGAAGGTTTCCATGAGGGGAAAGGGAGTATCCATGCAAGCTGACAAGATTTCTGTGCCTGATACTGCCAACGGTTTCCAGTTCAGTCTCAAATTCACGCAGATTATGAGGGTAATGACTATAAGGCCGCTTAATGGCAATTGGTTTCGATGTCTTCAGCACACATTTATACACGGTGCTTGAAGCACCATAACCAATGATATACTTTTCACTCAGGTTCTCAGTAATCCTCATGATATCTTCATATGCGTAAATTGCCATATCCATCTGAAGCACAATCAATTTTGGAGGGCCTGATCGAAACAAAAGGCTTTTAGATAAAATATAGAAGAAAACATATCAAGAGATGCACCAGAAAGAATAAGCAGAGAGCAATGAAGCTAACATACATTGCATAGTTTTGTTTGAACCTTTTATGAACTGATTCGACTGATTGGATCTATATATTGCGATGAAGATCATTGATAGAACCGTAACAAAACCTAATATCATGCAGACAATTGCCGCTTTTGATATGAGAACTGCAAAAAGAAATTGTGAACTAGTTGTCAATTAACAGATTATTTGAAGTAACATGAATTATGATTACAGAAAACTATAAAGTGTGACTTATTTAGTTAACCTTTTGATCCGTGAACATTTAATCCACAAGAGGATCCCCACCAATTCCCGCACAACATGGGATTGCCAAGAAAACTATAAAATAAATAAGTTAATACAGATATTCTTGATACGCAATAATTCAAGTTAATCGCAGAGAGAGGTCACAGATAATCCTACCTTTCAGGTGGAAACCTTGAAAAGTTTTTGGAGAGAGGGATAGCTCCTGATAGGTTATTAAATGAGAGGTTCCTAAATGGAGATAAAATATTAAAACCATTCAAGGATGAGTAAAACCTCTTCATAATCTTTCTAGCAAATTATAAGTAGCTATACTTACAATGATGTTAAGCTGAAACAACTGGTCAGTTGAACTGGTATCTCACCATGTATATTATTATCATTCAGAATCCTGGAGAAATTTGAGTGGTTAGATTCGTTTGTTTAATGATGCAGTTAACGAGAAAGAGGAAACATACACAAAGATAGGAGAGACTTACAAAGCGCCAACATTCTGCAACTGACCTAGTTCTTCGGGAATTATGCCTGATAGCATGTTGTATGACATATCTCTACAAATGTCAAAAATTCAGTTTGAAAACTAAGATATGGTAAAGACTATACAAAATGATGGTGTCATCAAGTGAGCTACATAACCAGAAGGGAATTTACATGACTTGAACACTTCTGAGATTTCCAAATTCCGCAGGCAACTCCCCACTGAACTCATTTCTACTCAAATTCCTATGTTAAGAACATTGACATTGTTCAATTAATGCAAGTAATAAATATATAACAGTAGGTTACTACAAACAAGGCCATGAAACACAATGTTGGTCAATAAAACATAAGTTTTAGGATCAAACATACAGCACTAGAAGGTGTTCAAGGTCCCCAACAGAGTCAGGAATTGGGCCAGAGAAATGATTGTTGGAGAGATCCCTGCACATCATTGAATGGAGCATAAATTCTGGTGCTATACAACATATATTGGCAATATTGTATATTGCTAAAGAAAGGAAACAGGAGATGATTCTTACAGAGTATCAAGATTGATGATTTTCCCTAACTCGGTGGGAATTTTTCCCTTGAAATTGTTTGATGAGAAGTTCCTGCACGTTTACAGATCAAAGGTCATAGGTAAGCGGCAAAGACAAATATCCGTTTATGTTCAACTGTGTATGAGTGAGGGTTCCGAAAGTGGAATGGCTGCATCATGTTATGTGGTTGCGACAGGTTAACTTATACTAAGAGATTTTTGGGAAGTGCACCTTCAAATTTTACTTTTATGAAATAAATGTGGTATTAAACAACAGAGACTGCCTCACAAGGTGAGAGATGTTCATGCATGGAACTTACAGATAAGTTAGGCTCTCTAACTTTTGAAACTCCAAAGGGATGGAACCATTCAACCGATTACCATGCACATTGCTGCAGAAAAATAATGATCAAGTCTTGGTTTCCAATGTGTAAATAATAGTTTTATATAAAATGAAGAGGAATCTCACAATTGATTTAGTGCGGTGCAGGAGCTGATATTTTGAGGAATTGGCCCTCGAGGTTGTTATTGGCAAGGTTCCTAAAGAAAATGAAATTGAATCAGAACACCATGGTATGATATTTTTCTTCCTGAAACGTTCAAATCCTATTAAGCATTCTTCTTGCACTCACAACTCAAACAGTTCTTCAAGCTTCCCGAGTTCAGCTGGAATAGTACCATCTAGTTGGTTGTCATTCAGCTGGCTGTGAATTGGGAAGTTAGAAACAATTATGTAGCCTCAAAAAAGTTGGTAGTAAGTTCCAAAGATAAATATTTGGGTCCTTACAGATAGCTAAGCTTTGACATATTTCCCAGCTCCGGGGGGATAGGTCCAGTAAGCTTATTTCCATGTAGGTACCTGGAAGTATAAAAAAGAAATAATTGAGGATTCCACAGCAACGGAAACAATATGAACTAAAGCAGCAAAAACACTTACAACTTGCCAGTGTAAGAGAGGTTGCCAAGTATCGGTGGAATGGGGCCGACCAGCTCATTCTCACTTAAATCCCTGGAGAGAAAAAAATACAGATGGTACTCAAGCGAGGTATGCTCCATTATTATTTTAGAAAAGGAAAACTATAATAAATAATCGGATATAATTGACTGCAGTCTATGGTAAGAGACATGCCACGATAATATAATAGGCTCATTTCCATGCTTCCTAGTATAGATTATGAATCATTCCACATCATAATACTCACTTAGATGCTCAAAAAGTATGAATATTAATTACAACAAAAGAAATCAAATAACACAATCACATTGTTTACGACAAACACAGTATCTCAATCCATTTTTAATAGGTAAGCGATAAAAGCTACTACTGGTTTAGTTAGCAGTGATATTGGTCTATAAACTTTTCTTGGATAGTCAATGGAATTCATCTGCTAAATACGAAGACTTGTTTTAATCCTGTTTTCAAAGGAAATGCATGTAGTTACGAAGAAAAAGAAAAACATGTTCATAACAAACACAAATACTTTATCTGCAAATAAGAATGACTGGCAATGAGAATTAACAACATTCCTATTAACAGTTGTGACAATTATCGACATCTCAAGTGAGTATCAGCTAATGTACAAAACAACACAAGGGCCCCATTCAGATAGGGTTCCAGCAACACAATAATGATCAGTACTGTTTAACAAAACAAAAAATAAAAAATTTACTGATCCCTACAGTGTCAGTGTGTGCGTGCGTGTGTGTCTCGGAAACAGAAGAAGCATGCAATGGAAGTAAATCTGGGAGGAGCAATATATGTGTACTCACAGAACAGCAAGAGCCTGCATGAGGCCTATCACCTCTGGTATCTTCCCAGTAAGTCTGTTTCCTTGAAGAGACCTAAAATTACATCAAGAGAATATTACCAAGTGAAGACACCACATAATATTATATCAATATATCAATATAATACAATGAGTCAGAAGGATAACTGCATGACTACTGTATCTATGAGAACAGCATGAACCAAAATAATTGTTAAATAGCTTATGGCTGCAGCGAACTGTTCAAAGAAATGCAAAATATTGGTAGGTATCAGATTCATTTCATAGCATTGTTCATGTAACAGTAGGTCTACAGGTTGCAACCATATCTTTGTTCTTAAAAAAAAAATTGCTGAACAAGTATCCTCATCCTTTTACTAGATGTTGCATTAGAACAAAGAAAGGGCAACAAGATGAGGCTGGAAGAAATCTTACAGCGTAGCCACTTGCAGGAACCCAATATTGTAAGGAATTTCCCCAGTGATTTCATTGTAAGATATGTCCCTATAGCTCAAAATCAAGAGTAAGTAAACAAAAGGGTAATTAGCAAAAAAAAAAATAATAATAACACAAGGCAAAGATGCACACAAGATTTCAAAACTGGTGCAGTTCCCAATGTTATCTGGGATTGGCCCTGTGAGGTTGTTGCCTCTCACATCACTGCAAGAACAAATTCGAAGAGAGATTAATAGCCACTGCAAACAATGGGGGGGCAAAATATGAGTCGATCCAATTACTTACAAGTACCACAAGCCAGTCAATTGGCATATATCCTGCGACAAAGCTCCAGTCAACGAATTACCCCGCAGGCCTCTGAAACCAAAGAAATGATTCAGTTGGTGTTGTAGAAGAAAATGTGCATCAAGCGCTTGATGAGATCACAACTCACAAGTACTGAAGAACCTCATTCCAGTATATGAGTCGAGGAATGTCACCAGTTAGCTGATTTTGGGCCAGATCCCTGTTCCCAAAAAAAAACAGAGCACAAGCAGCAAAGAATCTCAGAATGCAAAGAATTTTTCAAGGCTCTTCTTAGAGAAATTGGTACAATGAAAAATGAGGTATAATCAGAGGAACCCAAATCGAAAATAGTAGTTAAAAAAAATGTCAGAAACTCACAATGTTTTAAGATTTGGGATTTGGGACAGTGTTGAAGGAATCGGCCCTGTTAACTGGTTGTTCTTCAGATTGCTGCATGCATTGCCAAATAATCCATTAGCTTAAAGCATCTGTCTAAAGAAACAAAAAAAAAAAAAAAAGACATTTAACTCTGTGGCTTACAATTCCTCAAGAAGCTTAAGCTTGGATATCGAGAAGGGAATATCCCCATAGAGAGAGTTGCTCGACAAATCACTGCAATTAAGTATTTAGAAAATAAAATAAAAAAGTCAAATAAAAAGCAGAGCACAACCCAAGATTAAAATAGGGGAAAGGGGCAATAATAATATATTATGGAAATGATTAAGAAGCAGAGTACATGTATTTTAGAGAAGCACAATCCCCAATCTCATCTGGAATTTGCCCAGTAAGCCGATTCCCCCTCAAATCTCTGCACCCCATAAACAAACAATTGGAAACAGAACAATGTCAACCAACCAAATATTAAAAAAACAAAAAAAAAAAAAAAAAACGAAGATGTTGGGTTGAAAATTAAATTTACATGGATTGCAAGCTCTTGAGCTGGCCGACAGCAGGAGAGATTTCTCCGCCAAGGTTGAGGTTAGAGAGGTTCCTGCATCCACGGTGAGCATAAGTAAAACAAACTCCAAAGCAAAACTAAATGACCCATGAGAGAAAAGAAGAGGAGCATACAGAGAAACAACGGCGGAGGTGAGGTTATCGCAGACAACTCCTCTCCAGTAGCAGTGGTCTTCGCCGCCAGTGGAAGAGTTAGCGTCACCGCCGGCGGCCAAAGCGGCGTTCCAGTCCAGCAGAACGTTGGCGACGTTGCTGAACGATGCTTTTATGGACATCAGCGCTTCGCCTGCATAAAAGGAAGGAGACCCATCACCCATGTGGTCAAAAAAGGCAGCAAGCATTTCAGAATGGAGAAATTAAGGAAGAAGAAGAGATAGGAACAGAGACCCTCATCAGAGAGAGGAGAAGCAGCAGCCAAAAGGGTGGTCGTGGTCGAGAGAAGCACCAGTGCGGTGGGCAGCAGATGCATCGTCTTCTTCTTCCTCATTTCAAAAGACATTACAAGAGAGAAGGAAAACAAAGCAGAGAGAGGAGAGAAAATTGAGAGAAAGAGCGAGGAGGGTGAGTCATGTGTGTTTGCTGCTCTCTTCTTCTCTCTCTAGCGATCTGCATCCGAACTGACCCCAGAGGTAAGAAAACAATGAGAGAGAGAGAAAGGGTGAAATAAACGTTGGGCTTTTTAAAACTCAAAAAAAAAAAAAAAAAAGAGATTTTTTCGGGTCGAAAAAGGAAAAGCGTAGAGGGGAGGCGCGGGCCGTACGAGAGAGGGCAGAGGCATCACCAGAATGGCGGTGGCGACGGAGACGTGACCGTCACTCTCGGAACCCACACTCACACCCTCTACTGTTCAAAGATGGGTGGGCCCCACACTACTCCGGGGTTATTGACCACTGGACCGGGCGCACCTGCCACTTGCCTGCTCCCCTGGGGGACCCCGCTTACTGTCCCCACCAGGCAGCCTCGGTGTTTTTACACGTAGCACCCTGATTTGTCGATATTATCGCAATGCTAAGCGCTGTTTTTGCTTGTCGTTATTGTGCTGAAGTGACATCCTCAGATTAAATATTTTTTTATAATAAATCCATCATGCCCTGAAATCTGAAGGGCCGACAAGCTGTTTAAAAATCAGTAATTAGTCATTAATCATATACTATAAAGCCTTGCTTCGTCGTGACAAGATCAAGATCAAAATCAACGCTACAAAGCTTTCTGCTATCAACTCGATCACTACCGTTCACACTCGGGCTTTGGGAATCCCCCCCCGGGTGATATGTCAGAAATGCCCTCGGTTCTCCAGCGTGAAAAGGCCGTGGAAGGGAGGACAATACGGTAAAATCAAAATCTGGTGCTGAAACAACATTGACCCTGGTCAAAATGAATCGGAGCCAGAACGCCGTTTGACCAGAAGGCAAGGGCGTGACGCTTCGCACGAGCGGTACAGTTTCCATGGTTCCAAATACTCGCAAGTCGAGAGAGTTGAGACTCAGGAAGGAGATAGTTAAGCATTTTGGTGACAACAAATCTGTGGCGTAGAGAAAAGGACAGAGCGAGGGCTTTACTGGAAAATTTACCTTTACAGCGCAGTAAGTTGTCGTTTTCATGCTCGCTGATGCTGCTGCTGCTGCTCTTAAAACTTTGAACAGAGCACAGAGAGAGAGAGAGAGAGAGAGAGAGAGAGAGCAGGCATCTCTTTTATAGTGTACAGGTAAGTGAGCAGAAAGGCAAGGCTGTGGATAAAGATGGTGCGTTTAGGTCACTACTCACTAGCCCCTGATCTAAGGTTTGTTGTAAATATAATTCAATTTCAAAGCATGTTAGTAAAAGATTTTGATCAAAATTGAGTTAAGGCAAGACTATCTATTTAGAAAAGTTTCTATTTCTTTAAGTGTAAGGGACAAATTTTATCTTCGTCAGGATCGCGATACGTGTTCCGTCTCGTCAGGAACATCCTGAACAAGCAACAAACTCGACGTACCGGCAAGCCCATTGCGAGTCCAAGAAGAAAGTCTGAGCATCTTTTTGAAGCCGAGAAAGGCCGAGCACCTTTACGAGACCGTTCCTCCTTCCGAGGACACTCAGTTGTTCTCGAGGCCACTCCTCCTTCCGAGGACACCTCCGCCACAGAACTTCCATGCTCCCAGACATCCCGAGGTCCACTCCTTTTCAGATACTTCCACTCCGAGTAAGATAGTTAGAGCAACCGCCCTCATTGATCTCCACCTACAAATAGTTACAACAACATGCCTCCTTGATTTTCGTCTTCAGTTACAGAGCGTGACTTCCCTCACGTTCGTAACGTCCTGAACAGTTATGGGCTGGGTAGGATTTTTAAGGAAATCTTAATAATCAAGCGCCCACAATCGCGGCCGTTACAACAACTCCGCACATGAAGATGGTGATAGTTACGCCAATCTAACCAGCGTTCCATCCGCCTCCAGGCCAACTATTCAGTACAAATAGACCTTTTCCTCCAAGGAGAGAGGGATGAAATCTTAGAGAATTAAACTTATAATAGAGTGCTGAGAACTCCTTGTGATCTCTCTGATTTAGTGGAATTCTCTCTCTTTGCTCTATAGTTTTTCACCTTCGGATTTTTCACGTAATTCTCTAGTGTTTGTGTTTGGTTTACATATCCGTTTACAAATTGAGTGTAGATAAATCCCCCCGAGAAATTTATCTCTATATTTTGGTGCTTTCATTTAGATCTGAGTCTCTACTCTCTCCCTCTTAACAACTTATAACCTCCTCAAAAAGCCTTCCTCAAAGAAAGATGGCCTCGAAGAAGCAGTTGTTCACAACCCCACCACGACCAAGAGCAGAGCCGCCAGCACCACTGGGGGCATGATCCCCCTGCTTGCTGATGACCGACCATGTATCACCGAGGACACCGGCTCCTCGTCGCCACAAGAGCTACTCGCAGGCATCCAGTCGTCGCGGTGGCATGAAAACTAACTCCTTCAGATATTCTATGAGATATGAGAGAAAATGAAAGAACAACAGGAGCAATCTGATCGTGAGCGAGAGCAAATGGCCCTTGATTGCGAGAATATTTTCTGAGAGCGAGAGAAGTTGAGATTGCTTAAACAACAGCTCTAAGCCCAAGTCATTGCCCTCCAGAACAATCCAGCACAAACTGAGGGCGAGCTTGAGAATAACAGGTCTACCAATCTCCTTATCCTCGACGAGCTGATTCAGAAGTAGATTATGGAGGCCAAGTCGCTGGTGTACGCGTCAGAAAAATTACAATTACAAAATTCTTTTAATTGAATAGAAGATTACAACGGATACAATCCGATTACAAAAGAGAGGAATTTTGATTGATTCTCCTCTTTATTTAAAACTGGGTTCTTCACGTAGCGGTGGAGAGTGAGTATTGTTCCCCGTTAACCGGCCGAACGTCAAGTTTCTCTTGTAAATTCTCTCTTTGGATCTACTGGTAGAGTAGCACAGCTCCTATCAGTAATGCAATCTCAAAGAGATTTAAAGAATTTGAACTCAACAAGTTAACAAAAAGAGTTGAACTCTTCGCAGGCTACAAGTGCTTCGAGGCCAACTCTGCTGAGGTAGCTCTCCCCCTTACCTATGGCTTCTTGAATTCCTCCACCAGGACTCTCATCGTCAGTCCCTTTTTTTAGAGGTCCCCTCCCCCCGAGCCTCCTTCTCTTCTCTAGCTATTCATAACTATTTATAGAGGAATTGGGGTGTAACCAACCCCTTAAATCTCTTCATAATGGGAGGTGTGTAACCAACTCCTTAAATCTCTCCATAATGGGAAGTTATCCCCCATTATGTGAAGAGAAAATGGGGTGTAACTGACCAACTTTATGGTGGTCAGTTACAGAAAAAATGCGAGTCTCGCGTTGGACGCGGACCTTACTCTAATGTTGAGACGCAGAGCTGGCTGAGGTCCGCGTCTAATAAAGGATGCGAGGTCCACGTCTGGCGACCTCCGCGTCTGACATTGGAACGCGAGGTCTGCGTCTGGCGACCTCCGCGTCCGAGGCTGGAACGCGACCTCCGCGTCTAAGGCTGGAACGCGACCTCCGCTTCTGGCATTGGAACGTGACCTCCACGTCTGGGAGGTTCACGTCTGAGGCTTTGTCCGTAGTAATTTTTTGATAGCCTACAGAATACCCTCCAAAATTTTCGATATTCTACGGTTGACTGGGACGGATTTCGAAATACTTTGGACTTCGGTTGAATTTAGGCTTCTTATAATCAAACTGACATTCTTCTACAAGGCAGTCTTCTGGGATGCCCTGAGCTCGATCCTGTCTGAATGGTGAACTTCATGAGTGTACTGTTGAACTTCTTGAATCCTCCAGGAAAGATCATCACAAGTGTCTTAGAAACTCATTCTAGCACTTATTATGAGCATTTGTTTACTTGGTGTACTGTTAAACTAGTGGAGTTGTCGATTGCTTTTGCCAATGTACTGTTGAACTGATTACAGAAATAGAGACATACTCCTTATATTTGAAGGGAGAGGACGCAGCTCTCACAGACGCGGTTCTGGCATACTGATCAAGTGGGGACGCGAACCTTACCAAAGTTGAGATGCGACTCTCAATTATTGTAGAGACGCAGCCTTTACTTGTTGTTGAGACATAACTCTTAAGTTCATTGAGACACGGCTTTGTGCTTGAGACGCAAAGTTCACGTTCAAAACTTCTTTGAAAGAGTTTTAATTACCAGAGGTGTGATATTAACTTAGCAAATTAAATAACTCTACTGAGGGAATTTGAGAAGGTTACTGTCAGAGGTGTGATGTTAACTTGACAGTGAGATCTGGACTTGTGTTTTGAACAAGTTTTGTGGACTTGCTATTCTATTGATGAGAATAACAGGTGGAGTTTGATCCGCCAGGAATTATGTCCGAGTCTATCATCAGAAGTTTAGTATTAACATGACTAGAATACTGCTGGGAATCAATGAAATATAAAGTTACTGTTAGAGGTGTGATATTAACTTAACAGCATTGATTTTGCGATCTACGCAACTTAAGTGGACCTGTCATTCTATTAGGGAGAATGACAAGTGGGATTGGATTTGTTGAAGATCCATGGAGATTTTTACCATCAGAGGTGTAATGTTAATGTGAAGGGTTTGGGTTTGCAATTTGAGTAAATTGAATTGTTAGAGGTGTGATATTAACTTAACAAAGATGTATGCTAGAGGTGTGAATTAACTTAGCATCACGAAAGTCTCATTTTCACTGAGAATTTTCACTGAGAAAATTGAGAGAAGATCATTGTCATAGGTGTAATGTTAACTTAACAAATGAATGCATGCTAAAGGTGTGATGTTTAACTTAGCATTGAAAGATCTCATTTTCACTGAGAAAATTGAGGAGATCACTGACATAGGTGTAATGTTAACTTAACAGCGAATGACTTTGCGATATGAGCAACTTTGGTCAGAAGTGTAGTACTAACTTGACCGAGAGATTCTGTGATTTGCGCAGTTTGATGGACTCGCCATCCTATTAAAGAGGACTGACAAGTTGAAATTTTGGTCAGAGGTGTGATGTTAACTTGACCGGGATTTGTCTTGCGATTTGAGCAAGTTTGGTCAGAGGTGTGATGTTAATTTGACTGAGATTTGTCCACTATTAGAGGTGTGATTTTAAACATAACAGTATTTTGAGTGGACTTGTCATTCTATTGAAGAGAATTGACAAGTTGAAATTTTATGAAACATCAAAGTCTTACTGTCAGAAGTGTAATAATATGATAGGTTCGATCTGTAATTATTTTGCAAGAAAAACAATCACATGCTTTTTGTTGTCCTACCATTCCGTGGGTGGGAATTGTTAAGAAATTTTGGAGGGAATTCTAGGGAATGAGTTGTCACAGGTAACTGTTAACATGACTGATCGAGGGAAAACCGCGCACAAAAAGTGTGTGTTTTGAAATTGATATTTAGAGTGTGTGCTTTGGCTTCCTCGATACTTCTGTTATAGCATAGAGGCTAAAACGAGTCGAATCCATAAGGACGGAGGCGATAGAAGCTTTACCGGTTGATTCACGTGTTTGTTAAAAGGTTCTTCAAAGTTTTAAAGAATGAAAAAGAAAAGAAAGAAAAATGAAAGAGAATTGCGGTGAAACACAAAGAAGTGGGAAACATAGAAGATAAATATTTGTGTTTTTCTTTGTATATCTAAAACAAAGTAAAAAGGAAAGAAAAGCCATGACTACTAACTACTAATGGCTCCACCAATATGCTAACCTCTTAGTGATAGTTACCTCACATGTATCATTGGCCATCACTAGTTCTTGGTTCAAGAGCGATTCAAAGCATGACCCATATGTGACTCATCACAACCAGACTCTACAAAACAAGTTCAAGTTACACTTAAACTATCAAAACTAAAAGGAAGTATGGAGTAAAGTAATGTTAGCTTGTTACTGGTTAGGAAGTTAGAGTTAGATCCATCATCATGAGACATCAATGGCTCTTGCAAGAGTAAGGCCAAATCGAGGCTATTAGATTCATGTGGATTATCATAAAAGAAGTTAGACTAGTTGGTGATTAGTATTTAGTTGCCATGAGAGAAAAATTAGCTACACATATAAAAGAGATTAGAGAGAAGAAAACATAGAGAGGTAAAGAGAGCACCTTTCATAGATTGTCACCTTCTATTACAAGCACTCTTGCATTCCAAGCATGTACCACTCTCCCCTAATACAAGATCTATAAAATAGAAAATACAATGGAGGAAGAAGAACTAACCTAAACTAACTACCCTAAATTACAACATGGAATGAAAACTACTCCTAAAACTCTGTATATTTTCAACTCTGAAACCCAGGGGGTATTTATAGCCACCAGGGAAGAGGGGGCCAGGAGACAAACCCTGGCCCAAAACGCGGTCGGTCACGGAGCTTCCAGCTGCGCGCTGTCTTGTCTGTCTCCGTCAGCTCCTGTGCCCGGTTTCTGGTTTGCAGCCCCTGATTTTGACAGAATCAGCCTTCTAAGTCAGTGGCTATCTTAATAGGCCTTTAATCACCAATTAAATGGTGATTTAGGTCTTCTTCTTCATTGCACACCATGGACCTAGAATCAAGCAAGTAAAGTTTTATTAGCAGAATTTAATATGAAATAAATGTGAAGATGTGATGAAAATTATGCAAAATTAGAGACTAATCACACCCCCACACTTATCTTTTGCTCGTCCCGAGTAAAACAAAAATGAGAAAATTATTACACCACTTTCGCAGGTGACGCGATTGCACTGAGCATGTGCAACAAGCCGTTAAACCTCTAGGTTTCCCCTAAATGAGGAGTTTTGTCTCCTGAGGGTTTTCAGCGGATTACACCCACAAAATTCATAAAGAAAGAAATCAAACGTTAGTATTTTGAAAACGCAATTTTGAAATAGAGAAAAATGTTGAAGTATTTTTATGAAAATATAAGTGATTCAAGGACAGAGGTTAACCAGAAATTGTTCTTTCTTAAACTAAGTCAAAATGTAAAAAATCTTGTTATAATTAAATGTAAGAATTTAAAATTGAATTGACTTTTTTGATCTTTCATAAAACTCTTAGAAAAATATGCACTTTGTGAACAGTGAAGGTTTTTGAGATATCGACTCTAACTTTCATGTCATTTATTTATATTATATATTTTTTTCTTTTTTTTTCTTTTTTCTTTTTTTCTTCCCTTAGTTTTATTAGGCTTTCTTATTTACTCAGGTAGTGAGCCTTTAACCGGTGACTCCTAAACCAGATGGTCTTAGGGCACCAGATGAGAAAACATCCCTCGAACTTAAGGACTCGAGTAAATAAGGCCACAAAACTAAAGGGGATTATTTATTTTTTGTCCACTATTTTAGGTGTGAATAATCACGCTTCATGAGACACAATTACCCAACTTCAATATGCAGTTTTTATTTATCATATATATATTTTTGAATATATATTTTTTATGGCATTTTCAGTTTTTGTTTCAATCCCAAAAATTATGTAAGTGTAGAGTGCATAAATCTAAGGCAAAAATTCAAGGTCAAATTATCTTTTCAATTTTACTTTCTTATCCTAAAATTTAAATAAGATCTATTATTTTGACTCGGTTTAAAATTTCTTAATTTTAGGTCTTCCTAATTCCTAAGATAATCTTAATTTTCTTAAAAATAAATCAAAAACTATTTCTCTTATTTCAAAAAGTTTTGTAAAAAGAAAGAAAAGTTTTTATATAAAAGATTTTTTTAATTAAAAAGAAGTGTAAAAGAAAGAAAATATAAAACTAACTATGTTAGTAAACACTCCCCGACACTTATCTCATGCATTGTCCGCAATGCATCGTGAATATATATATATACATGAAATAAATGGAGAGGGAAGGAAGATTACCTCATGGTGGTGGCTCCGGTGGTGGTCTGATTGGGTCAAGCGTTGCAACCCAATTAAAATAGCGTGAATCTTACAGGAACCCACCAGTGACCTCTCTGACGTGACCTAATAAAAGAATGATTGATTGAATGATCTTATGTAAAAATTTATCCCCATCTAATTTTCAATTTTCAAATATAATTACTGAGTCATTTTCTTCAATATTCTTGTCCAACAATGAAGGGTGATTCTGAGAGATGATTGATTTGGACTCAAATGGAACATGAACAAAAACTGATACCGACTCGGGAAGTTGACTCAGATTAAGTCGATAGTCAACAATGAGAGTCGAAATTGGTTCAAAATAGAGTCCAAACCAAAGAATTGATGTTCACACACTTTTCCCAACAATGAAGTGTGATCATAAGAGATTGGTGATTCCATTTCACGGTGTACTGGTACAGGATTCAATGTTGACTCCAGACAGAGAAAAAATCGGGTAAAGATACCGGGGTCATTATTAAATCAAAAAGTGAAATGGAATTACTAAGATGAGGTTCGGGATCATATTCATGGTCAATTTCATTTTAGGAAAGGGATAACTTGCCAGAATGTCTAGGCGACTTTCATAACTTAGAGTTTGGTCAAGTTCAGGTTGATATGAAGAAATTGAAACTGGATTCCCAAAATGACATGATTCATAGGTCCAATCAGTAGAGTTAGGGATATAAGGATCGGTTAAAGATTGACAAGAAAGATTTTCCTCGCTCTCATTGATCAATTCGGTCATAAGTGAGTCTAACCTACTGATAGGTCGGGTAATAGAATTTGGATTCGAAATCATGTCTTTCATACTGTTTGAAATTGGTTCTTCTTGAAAGGGTAAGTATGGAAGTTGATTTTGAAAATTATGGTGAAATTGTGAGTCTATCGGATTTTGCGATTGCTGCTCATACTCACGCAAGGGTTCCATACTCAAAGTATTGATGGTTGTTCATTTTGAATAAGTGAGACTGGAAAAGATGTGTAGGACTCTTGAAAATTTGGTTAAGATGAGGAGTCCAACATGTTTTGCATTCTATCACAAAAGACTTCCAAACGCTTTTCTAACTCAGATTCTTCTTCAATTGGATGCTCTAGAAAAGGAGTATGTGGAGTTTGATGTGGGAAGGATTGTAAATTGAGCAAAATTTGCATTTGTTGTAGGGACTCTTCCATACTCCTTTCCAAATCAGATTTTTCTTCGGGTGGTGGAACAGGAAAAAGAGTATATGAACCAAAATCGGGGAATGAAAATTGTGGACAAGGTGGTTGAAAATTAGACTCGGGGGAGTTGAATCCCCATTGACTCTGTGAAGAGTTGAAATTATTTTAAAAATTATAGTCATATGATTGAGGATATGAGTCATATTGAGTCGGATAATCCTAACTCGGCATATATGGTTGGTTCATGTTGTACATAGCCGGGTTGGAGTTATCCGAGTCAAATGATGTCGGAGTGAAATATTGATTCATATTATGATTGAAAGAATTATTGTTATTAAAATCCATATCACAATTTATAAAAAGAAAAACAAACAAACAAACAAACAATAAACAAAAAGAAAAAAGAAGACAAACCTATGCTAAGGTTGACTTAGACCTAGACGACTCCTAACTAGTTAGACTGTCCACGAGGGTATATTGTTAGAAGCTTACCACGAGTTAATCGGCCAGGTAGGAGCAAGATCAGTGGGAGATATCCGTGCCGGAGCAACAGGCCTAATTATACCAAACCACTGTTCTTCGAGATTTCGCCTCTCGATCCCCAAGCTTAGACACCGATTTAGCAAGAGTCAAATTCTAACAACTTTTCCCTTAGGTCAATCTCTTAAATGAGTCCGAGATGTCCCTAGGGGGCCAACGTCTAGCAAATTTTATTAAGACTTGGGTTGTGTGAGTGGGGAGGTGATTTTTGGGCCAAGGGAGGGTAATGACTTCCCCACCTAATGTTGTCTTGGGTTTTGCCCTTAACTTTAATTTGTGCAAGTGTGCAATATAGATAAGATGAACACAAAAAGCGAATAAATCACTGAAGTGTTTGTCCTAATTATATGCAATGCAATATGTACACCTCCTGTAAGATGACAACAACACAAGAATAAAATACAGTATATTAGAATGAAAATTGACACGTGCCTAGATGTAAATGTCTAAACCGTTTTAAAGCATCCAATTATCGTATTTTAATTCTTAAAATTATTTACAGTGTACAAGTAATAAAAAAATAGCAGCAGAGTATATGAATGTACAAGAAGTTACCCGACCACAGAAGAGTAAGTCTGAACTTCTGCAATGCTAAAATTTAACCTGCACACCAAAAAATAAAGAAGAAAAGTTAGCAAAAATGTGAAATCAAACCGTTCCCATCCCCGACAACGGCGCCAAAATTTGATCGAGGGAAAACCGCGCACAAAAACTGTGTGTTTTGAAATTGATATTTAGAGTGTGTGCTTTGGCTTCCTCGATACTTCCGTTATAGCATAGAGCTAAAACGAGTCGAATCCAAAGGACAGAGGCGATAGAAGCTTTACCGGTTGATTCACGTATTTGTTAAAAAGTTCTTCAAAGTTTTAAAGAATGAAAAAGAAAAGAAAGAAAAAGAATGAAAAGAGAATTACGGTGAAACACAAAGAAGTGAAAAACATAGAAGATAAAATGTTTGTGTTTTTGTTTGTATATCTAAAACAAAGTGAAAAGGAAAGAAAACTCATGGCTAATAACTACTAATGGCTCCACCAACATGCTAACCTCTTAGTGATAGTTGCCTCACATGTATCATTGGCCATCACTAGTCCTTAGTTCAAAAGCGATTCAAAGCATGACCCATATGTAACTCATCACAACCCGACTCTACAAAACAAGTTCAAGCTACACTTAAACCATCAAAACTAAAAGTAAACATGGAGTAAAGTAATATTAGCTTGTTAGTGGTTAGGAAGATAGAGTTAGATCCATCATCATGAGCCATCAATGGCTCTTGCAAGAGCAAGGCCAAATCGAGGCTATTAGATTCATGTGGATTATCATAAAAAAAGTTAGACTAGTTGGTGGTTAGTAGTTAGTTACCATGAGAAAAAAATTGGCTACACATGTAAAAGAGATTAGAGAGAAGAAAACATAGAGAGGTAAAGAGAGAACCTTTCATAGATTGTCACATTCTATTACAAACACTCTTGCATTCCAAGCATGTACCACTCTCTCCCCTAGTACAAGATCTACAAAATGGAAAATGCAATAGAGGAAGAAGAACTAACCTAACCTAAACTACCCTAAACTATAACATGGAATGAAAACTACTCCTAGAACTCTGTATGTTTTCAACTCTGAAACTCAGGGGGGTATTTATAGCCACCAGGGAAGAGGGAGGCTAGGTGACAAACCCTGGCCCAAAACGCGGTCGCGGCCATAAGGTGGCCGCGCGCGGGGCGCTTCGAGCCGCATGATGTCTTGTCTGTCTCCTGTCAGCTCCTGTGCCCGGTTTCTGGTTTGCAGCCCCTGGTTTTGACAGAATCAGCCTCCTAGGTCAATGGCTATCTTAATAGGCTTTTAATCACCAATTAAATGGTGATTTAGGGTCTTCTTCTTCATTGCACACCATGGACCTAGAATCAAGCAAGCAAAGCTTTATTAGCAGAATTTAATACGAAATAAATGTGAAGATGTGATAAAAATTATGCAAAATTAGAGACTAATCAATGACAAATATTGATTTCCCTAGAAAATAAAGATTTACTATTAGAGGTATAATGTTTAACATAACAGTAATAGGATTTTACGATTTAAGCAATTTAAGTGGACCTGTCATTCTATTGAAGAGACTGACAAGTAAGACTAGATACGTTGGGGTCTAAATATTTCTTTACCGTCAGAAGTATGATATTAACTTAACGGATCGATTGAATCTTGTCAGAGGTGTGATATTAACTTGATAAGGATGTGAGCTAGAGGTGTACTGTTAAATTAGCTCCATAAGAACTTCAATTTCATTGGGGAGACTGAAGATATCACTGCCATAGGTGGTGTTAAACTTGACAGTGGAGGTAATGCTAGAGGCGTGATGTTAAGCTTAGCATTGATCATCTCGACTCTAATACGAAAGTTCGAGAGAAAGTCATTATCATAGGTGTATTGTTGAACTTAACAATGAATTGGATGCTAGAGGTGTGATGTTATACTTAGCATCGCTCATCTCAGCTTCGATATGAAAGCCTAAGGAAAAGTCATTGACATAGGTGTAGTGTTGAACTTAACAATGAATTGGATGCTAGAGGTGTGATGTTAAACTTAGCAACGTTCGTCTCAGCTTCGATATGGAAGCCTGAGGAAAAATAACTGTCAGAGCAACATAACAGTAGTTTGTCAGAGGTGTAATGTTAACATGACAGTAGTTAGTTTGCGATATGAGCAATTTTGAGAACTTGTCATTCTATTGATGAGAATTAACAAGTGGAGTTTGAAATGTCAGTGGTGTAGTATTAACTTGACAATTTGGTTGATTTGTGACTCCATGTAGAGGAGCGACAAGTGAAGCTAGTACTCGCCGGGGAGTATTGAAACTTTCCATTGTCAGAGGTTTGATATTAAACTTAACATTGATTATATTTGTGGACCTATCACTCTATGGAAGAGAATTGGTAGGGATTTTGGTGGAAAATAAAATGAATTGTCAGAGGTTTAAAATTAACGTGACAATCAATGATTTCCTAGAGGTATGTAAAATTCGTTGTTAGAAGTGTAGTATCAATATAACAGCAAGGATTTTAATGAGTTTCATTGTCAGAGTTTTAATATTAACTTGACAGAATCCACTAGGTATTGAAAAATCTGATTTGTCAGAAGTTTATTATTAACATGACAAATCCTAATTCATTTCATTAGAGAGATGAACACAAGTATTTTTATGGCCCTACCATTCTGTAAATGAGAATTGGTAGGAGATTTTGGAGGAGAGGATGGGACCAAATCCCTCAAGGTTTTTAGTAAATCTTCTACTCAGGCTCGTGTTTTCACGTCGGAGAAAGGACGTGAGGTCCACATCTGGCAACTTTCGCGTTTGACTGAGAAAGGACGCATTGACTGAGAAAGGACGCGAGGTCCGCGTCTGTTGGAGGAGTTTGAGTTTGAAGCCTTATAGGCTAAAAACTGACGGTTCAGTCATCAGAAAGTTGCAGTGACAATCAAAGAGCACCGCTGAGATGAACTGCTCGCAATGACACTCAAACCCATGGGATGAGAGCGTCTCAATTCATATTTGAACATGGTCTCTTGGGGCTGAACGCGAACCTTGCGTTTTTGAAGTGAAACGCGATGATCTCAATCTGGCGCAGCCTTCTGCTGAACGTGTATCTTGCGCTTTTGAATAGAAACGCGAAGGTCATCCTTTAACACTATCAGCGACTCTCGCATTTTAAAAATGAAACGCTAAGGTCATGTCCTGGCGCGGCCTTAGGCTGAACGTGGGTCACGCGTTCTCGCGTTTTGGCACGCTTGAGGTTTGACACGAAATTCACGTTTTGGGGCTGAAACTCGTAGCTCGTGAACGTAAGCATCGTATTTTGTTGCAGAAATGCGGGGCTGAAAGCGAACTTCGCATTTGGTGCCGAAATGCGGGGATGAAAGCGAGCTCTGTTTGCTGATGGTGAACTTGACGTCTTTGTTGACGATCACCAATCCGTTTGGCTTGCAGGAATTAATGCGAACCCCCCTGCAAATTGAGTTTGATGAGCCTTGGGAGGAGTTTTGTGGCGAGATTTGCCTTCATCATCATTGGCCTCGTAGGTCTCGTAGGAGACATTGATGCGGGTCACATATGCTGTTGCAACCACTTCTGTCCACTGACGATGAGTGCAGCACCTTCGCCGTCTCTCAGCATTCCAATTGAGTCACAGAGATTGTTGAGAACCCCTGGCATCTAGAACTGGAAGTGCCTTGATAAAAGGATGGAGGGGAGATTGGTCTCTATTGCCATTTTAACCGTGGGTTATGGCGTGGGTCTCTGAAAAGACGTTGGGGCTGACCATGTTATCTCCATGGGAGACCCCCGAAGCTTTGGGGGAGTTCAACTTCTCTTAGTCCAATTCGATCACAAGCGTTCGACTGTGAATTCAAGCATCTTGACGTCGGCTTGCGCCACCACTTTCTCGTTAGTTGAGAAAGATCATTGTCCCCAGCGGAGTCGCCATCTTTTGTACGCGTCAGAAAATTATAATTGCAAAATTCTTTTAATTGAATAGAAGATTACAACGGATACAATCCGATTACAAAAAAGAGAAAATTTTGATTGATTCTCCTCTTTATTTAAAACTGGGTTCTTCACGTGGCGGTGAGAGTGAGTCTTGTTCCCCGTTGACCGGCCGAACGTCAAGTTTTTTTATGAATTCTCTCTTTGTATCTACTGGTAGAGTAGCACAGCTCCTATCAGTAATGAAATCTCAAAGAGATTTAAAGAACTTGAACTCAACAAGTTAATAAAAAGAGTTGAACTCTTCCCACGCTACAAGTGCTTCGAGGCCGAACTCTGATGAGGTAGCTCTCCCCCTTGCCTATGGCTTCTTGAATTCCTCTACCAGGACTTTTTAGAGGTCCCCTTCCAGAGCTGCCCTTTCGAGAGGTCCCCTCCACCCCGAGCCTCCTTCTCTTCTCTACCTATTCATAGCTATTTATAGAGAATTGGGTTGTAACCAACCCCTTAAATCTCTCCATAATGGGAGATATGTAACCAACTCCTTAAATCTCTCCATAATGGGAAGTTATCCCCCATTATGTGGAGAGAAAATGGGGTGTAACTGACTAAGTTCATGACTGTCAGTTACAGTAGAAATGCGGGTCTCGCGTTGGACGCGGATCTTACTCTGATGTTGAGACGTGGAGCTGGCTGAGGTCCGCGTCTGACAAAGGACGCGAGGTCCGCGTCTGGCTACCTCCGCGTCTGATATTGGAACGCGAGGTCTGCGTCTGACGATCTCCGCGTCTAGCATTGGAATGCGACCTCCACGTCTGGGAGGTTCGCGTTTGAGACTTTGTCCGTAGTAATTTTTTGATAGCCTACAGCTGGATCACCCATCTTCGATCACAAAACTCCATGATTCTCCTCTCTTCAAAGAGATCCAAAGGTGCAAATTCCCGAGGAAATTAGCGACTCTCACTTTTGACTGCTACTCCAGAGTGAGTAATCCAGTTCGACACATCTGACACTTCCAAGACAAGATGGTGATCTACTCCTGAAATGATCCAGTCATGTGCCTCACTTTTCCCTCCTGCCTAAAAGGTGAAGCCTACTGGTTCTATTCTCTGCCACTGCGCTCTCTCCATAATTTCATGGAGGTGACCGAGACATTCCTCACCCAGTATGACTCTCGCCGAGAAGCCAAGAGAAATAGTCATCATCTCCTCTCCGTCAAGATGAGGTAAGGAGATAGTCTTAAGTTATACATCAACTTCTTTCAGAGCCAACTAACCAAAGTCTCTAACTATGGTGAAGAAGTCTCTGCGCTCGCATTCATCAGCAGGATGCAAGTCATTCATCCTCTGTACAAACACTTTCTGAAGCATAATATCGTCAAGATGAGTAGGTCCTTTCCCGAGCTCAGCCTTACATCCAGCTTAAAGAGGTGATGAAAGCTTTCTCCAACCACTCAGCGAAACCAGATGCTGGTGAAGGGAAGTTGAAGTCTCCGCACGAAGCTCCAGATCATGCTCAAGGTCGACATCGGGGACAACCTGCTCATAAGAAGCAAGCATTCCCGATCTTCCCTCCAGATACACTCCGAGACTACAGGTTAATGGAATGCTTCACTCCATTGAAGCTCTTGATCAACGAGATCTTCAACACATTAAAAAATCAGCCCTGGGTCAGACACCCGAGACTAATCCAACATAATCTCTTGCTTCTCGAGTTAGAGAAATATTGTTCGTACCACGACTGCAAAGGGCACCAAACGTTCACTGTTGGGCCTTCCGAAGGTACCTGGAAGAGGTCGTCCAACATGGCTTACTCAAAGAGTACATCCTCACTCCCGAAGCAGCCTCCAGACAACCAAACACTCAACCTTCTTGGGAATAACACTTGATCGTTCAATATAAGGCGATCGATTAACTATCCAAGTTCCTGACTACAGAGCGTACATCCTTCCATTCCTTATGCTATGTAGTCGACATTTGAATAAAATATTATTTTATCTTCCTAACCATTGCATCACTCTAGATAGGGGCACCTACCTAGAATGGATGTGTCTAATCCGTCGCTCGGTAACATTCCCTCAGACCACTTTTTTGCAGGTCCAATGACTAGTACGTCGGGACGGGTACTCAGAGGTGGCAACACAGACTCTCCTTCTGGCATAACACTCCACTGTGGGATTCTCCCTACTCGGAGTCCAGACTCTACTGCAGGAATTTCCCCCTCTCAGGGTTTCGGCTTCACAACTCTATTAACGAGATTTTCTCTACTCAGAAGGTAATGCGAACCCAACTCTGCAGCTAGGATTTTCCCAACTCGGAGGAAATATTTGCAGGTACTGCAGATGAAATTTTTCCCCACTCAGAGACCGTGGTGTTTTTCTTCCCGGCCACTCTCAAGTTCTTCCAGGACAAAATTTTCAGAAAGTTGGTCAACCCTCCGTAGAGGCAGCCAGTTTCGAGCAAACCAACAACTGAACAACACAAACATGATTAAAACAATTACTCTCACTTCCATTCATGCACAAATTTTATTTCAAATATTTTCATTACAAATCCTTTCAACATTATGTGATTACATTTAACAGGTATGCAATATCACGCTATGTTTCTGTAAGTTTTTGAAAATAAATACAGATACATTCTCTGCCCCGCGTCCACATCGGAAAGCCTTTTTGAAAGCGAACGTCCGCAATAACATCCATGAGACGATTCCCAAACCAGCAACCCCCTACTCCCTCAAATCAATCTTCCAAAAGATGATACCGATAATTCCCAGGAAGCCGATGATATCGCGAACTCCCAGGAAGTCATTCAAAGTTGAAAGTCAGAGTGAAGACGGCCAAACATGTAGAGACGATGGACTCAGAGTCATCGCCGCCTTCACCCTGTACAACTCCTGCTTCTACCTCAGCAAGCAATGAGGAAAGAAAAACTCCAAACGTCAACTAGAGTACTGGATTAATCTGATCAGGGGACCAGACGAACATACGGGTTAAAATAAGAATCCTGCCTATCCTTCCTGGCAACAGGGCCTTGTCACAAAGACTAATGTTTCTCGACAAGCCCATCACAAAGATTAGCATTTTAAGACATCCAAACTCCTGAATATCAAGAGCACAGAAATTGTTTTCATCCTTTCTCTCTCTTTCCTCCACCTGACAAAGAAGAAGAAAGATATTGCAATCTACCAGAATAAGAAATTTGGGGGCAAGAAATTCTTTAAAAGATGGGCAGATTTCATCTTTAAGATCCGCCCTATTTATAGATGGAGAAGCCAGACCATTTCCTATTCGATTTCTCAATTCTCAAGAAGTCGGTCCGCATTCTAAGATTTTTGGCATGTCAAATCAGCAGTCACGAGATTTTCGGATGTCGCATCAGCCAGATATGAACCGCCGCTACCACACGATCTTATTTATTATGACACTAAGATCTTGTTCATTCATTAATTTGTCAGTTGTCCTCCAGCCTCAGTGCGTCCGGCTCAAGTTTCAAAGATACACAATAATGAGTCACATTCCTCGCCTACGTCAACTCCAGAAGAGTTCAAAATACGAAAAGTCACCTCAATTGCTCTCTAACGAAGTACAGAGGACGCTCTGACTACTCAGAAGAGTTGTCATTTTAGAATATCGAATTAGTTCGCTCTCCTCTTTTAGAGAGGCCAAGAAGGAGAAGGCGGAGAGGCATCTGTTGTGATCAGATTTTAATCTTCACCAGAATCGCGAAACATGTTCCACTTCTTCAGGAGTATCCCAAACAAGTAACAAACTCGACGTACTGAAAGGACAATTGCTGGCCCAAGAAGAAAGTCTGAGCATCTTCTCGAAGCTGAGAAAGGCCGGGCACTTTCCCGAGACCACCCTTCCTTCCGAGGAAACTCACCTGTTCCCGAGGCCATTCCTCCTTCCAAAGACACCTCCGCTCCGAGAACTCCCATACTCTCAACCGTTCCGAGATCTATTCCTTTCTATAGGCGTTTCATTCCGAGCAAAATAGCTATAGCACCTACCTTCCTTGATCTCTGTCTACAAATAGATATTTTTTTCCTATTAGAGTCAATTAAACTATTAGAATCAACTAAATAAAGTTATTGTTTTTCTTCCTCTATAAATTTTTTTTATCTCATATTTTCTTTATCGAAAATCAACGGGAGTTACCTCCACCCCCGGTAAAAAAAAAAAAAGCTGTCACTGACACGTGGCAGTGGGCTATGGCCGTCAAACACCCCCAAGCTACGTGTATTCACTGCAGGAATAATAATGAGTCCTGGAAAGTGTTGAAATATGTGTGATTGTTTATTTGCTCTCTCGCATGTATGCTTCCAACTACTAATTATTACAAACCCAGAATATTTGTATTGCAAGCCAGAGCTGCGCGCTGATTCCAGACATTTGCGACGAGCCACCACCACTCGTTATTTAGAATTGGGCTTTATAAAGGACGTGGTTGTGGTTGTTTCGAGGAAAATGGAGGAAAAAGTGCATGAAAAAAAATCATTTTTTTCATTTTTACCATTTGTTTTGATCATAAAAGTACAAGTGCGAACCTTATTTTCTATTTTTCATTCTCATTTTCTTACTTGGAGGGGCTTATGTAGAATATAAAATATATGATATCAAAATATTAATACTTAATATTATGATAAATATTTTTGAAAAAAATTAATTAATTAATATTTTATAAATTATTTTGATATTTAATATTTTAATATTTATGTTTTTAAATAATATCAGTACATTTAGTATTTCAATATTTTAAATATTTAAAATTTTAAAATATTATTTTCAAAAATATTTTAAAATTTAATATATAATTATTTTAGTTAGTTTTTTGATATTATTTTATAATTTAAATATTATTAATAGTTCAATATTTTTATTATTAGTTTATTATTTTTATTACTATTTAATATTTAATTGACAAATTTATTATACATTTTATTTTAGTAGCAGATTTAATTTAATAATATTGATATTATTTAAATCACCAAAAAGTTAATTTTATGGTTAACTATTTCACTACACTTTCACATTACTAACTAAACACCGTATAAACGATCCCGCAAGATCACTCGGTGCCGCAACACCTACAACGAGCTCCCTCAAGAACTTTTAAAGCCGCAAGTCCTTCACTTGTTTCCGCAAGAACACACATGCGAACCCGCAAGCTCGCCGTGGCTACAACCTCTACAACTCTAAATACAAATGTGGAATACTTGGTGATCACTTCTCTTGATCACCAACAAATACTCTCACAAATAAGGATCCTATAGAGGATGGATATAGAAATGGATAACTCAAACTTTTGTGAGAAAACAAGATAGATGTGGAGATGAAAACTCAAAGAAAAACTTTTGAAAACTCAAGAGAATCACTCTTGATAAACTCTCTTTTGATATGACAATTAAGCTCTAAAAACTTGTTAGAAAAATTCTATTGAAGATGGGAAAATAAGTTCTTGAAAAACTTGTGTAAAACTCACCCAAAAACTCATATTTATAGGCTAAGAAAAACTAGCCGTTATCGTTCAAAAACTGCCAAAAATGGCCTGTCAGACAACTGCCAGGTCGACCGATCAACAGTCAAATTTCTGACCGTTGGAGTCTGGCGGTCGATCGACCTCAGACCCACATTGTGCAATAAGTCAACTTTGAACACAGTTTTGAGGCCTAAAACCTTAGAATTTGGAAATAAGCATATAGAATGGATTTGTAGATCTTGAAGTCTGCTTTCTAATGCATCTTAAATCAAATCAATATCATTTCATAGTTGAACGTTATCAAAAAAAATACTGAAAGGTATCAACCCAAAAACTGTAAACTATTTTCAGAACAAGAACAGACTTCAACCCAATATTTGACATCTTTAACATTTGAATCAGAAAATGATTATTGAATAATAAATGTAGCCCTGAAAGTTATCTTTGAAATGCAATTTAAATCATATTGATTAAATATAAGAATAAAACGTTATGGCCAGAAAACTACAAGAGTGTCAAGCAGATCAGCAGAACGATCGGTCGCCCGATCGACCGAGAAAACCCGAGAGCTCTGCAAACTAAGTCGGTCGGCCAGCCGATCTCTACTGTGGTCGACCGGTCGGTCGACAAAGCTCAAGTCACATGGGCTTGTGCACGTCTTGTGCACGTCGATCAACCGGTCGGTCGACCGCCAGCAGCCCAAAAAATAGTTTTAAAAACTTTTTAAAATACATCTTAAATTTCATAAAATCTCCATAAAATCCACAAAAATAAGTTCATTGAAATACTTTGAAGTATATATTTCTGTAATAAAAAATCAGCACATATTACAAACAAGTGAACTATTTTTAAGGCAAAGAATTTAAAACTTAAAAAAAATCGTATTTTTTGAAAACCAAACTTTCGTGTGTGTGTATAAGCTTGAGTAAATCACACTAATCTATCCTTTACATTTTATCTAAAAATAAAATTTTAACCCTTACAAACACTTAACTCGAGTCTTGAAAATCTTCTCTTAAAAATCTTCTTCTCCATCTTGACTTGGTTCAAAACTTGATCCAATGAGCTAGACTTCTCTTTGAGTACTTGATACGATCTTGAAGCGCGAGCTATTGAATCAACAAGTGCTAGCTTCGAAACTTAACTTTGAATCTTTCGTTGAAGCTAAACGCCGACTAAGATCTTGGTTGAATATCTGAAACTAAATGAACACAAGATCATTAGTATTATAACTATATGAGTTAATCTCATCAAAATTAGAGTGATGGGACTTTGAGCCAACATAGTGTGCCTTTGCATTGGCATCAAACTCCTTGGTGGCAATATCAGACCAAGTGTCCTCATCACTAGCGGGTATACTAAAGGGTTTAGTCACCGCCTTTGCAACCCGGCTTCGTAGGGATTGAAAACACCGTCATCTTAACCTTCCATGTGGGAAAATTAAGACCATCAAACTTGGGAGGGTTCTTAATACCTTCGGCCATTTTTACTATAGTGGATGAGAATGAAGATGTTAATGAAATGATTAGCAATAAGAATCTCTCTAAGGTAGTTAAGCCAAATTCTAAAGACCAATACTCTGATACCAATTGAAATTACACTTAGAGGAGGTGAATAGGTATATAGCTAATCAAATGCAAATTCTAATCAATTTAAGATGAATGATGCAATCGATCACTCAAAATAAGATTTGAAGTCGGATTCCCCGTGATGGCTTTGAACTTCTCCTCATGATTCCTCTAGATAAGAGTTGAGGTACTCAATTGCTATTTTATTGAGATGAGTATTGATTGACAAGAATGAATGATTGATAAACAAGTAAATAGAGAAAATAAGGCAATCACAAATAAATGATTTATTTCGAGGTTCGAACCATCGCTCTACGTCCCCGCCTTCACCACCGTGAAGGATTTCACAATCTACTATTGGATCTTCCATAAAGGGACCTTACAATAAGGAATTACAATCACTCGAAGTACACAATTTCCCAACTCAATTCTCTACACCAGAGGCAGAATAAAGCAATTGAGATAACAAGCTCTTGAAGATCAAGAGATCACAAACCCTCTCCTTACAACTCTCTTATAAAACCTTATAGAGTAAAATGTAAATTTGAAACTCAAGGATGTATGTGAGAGTGAAAATCAGAAAAGAAAAATTTTAAGAGAAGAAAAACTCAATTAAAACTTTAAAAAGAGAGCACAAAAGAAAAGTTCAAAATTTTTTCTCTTTGAACGCAAAACTAGATTTTCAATAGAATTTGTTGTTATTAATATTCAATCCCAATAACTCTTTACAGAGGTTTTAGAAAAACACTTTTAGAATTGTTTACCAAGGCTGAAAGGGAAGAAAATGAACCTAGAAATTCAACTTTCCATGTTTTAAAAACAGATTTGTCTGTTACTGCCAATCAGCAGTCTGTAAGTCGACCACCACCGGTCGACCGGCAAGTTCAAAAAAATTTACCGTAGGCGGCGGTCGACCGGTCAGTCGCCGTATCTAACCAAGGCCAAAGTGGTTACATTCAGTCGACCCACCGATCGACGGCGAAAGGGATCGGTCGACCGATCGCCGACCATGTGCACAACATGCACACCCATATTGCCAGAGGTTCAGTCGACCGTGTGGATCGACTGTTTTGGCCTGTAAATGCACGGTCGACCGCTCGGTCTACCAACCTAGGCCTAAAAACATAGTCAATGTCAGTTTTCAAAATCAAGAAAATTTTTAAATAATTTTTCTATGAATTTTGGAAGAGAGAAGACGTGTATATCAATGAGATACAAATTCTAAACTGAGATATAAATTTTTAAGGAAATATGGACTATGTATCAAAACCAAACATGTCAGAAACATAATAAACTATACTTTCGAAAACATGCATTTTTTTCGTATGTGTGTATCTTTGAGCCTCAATCTATATTCTACTCTTTAACAAACTAGATTCTTATAAGGTTCTAATCGAGTACAAGAATCTTCAAGTAGAATTCTCAGATAGCCACATAAAGCGACGTTGAGTTCTTTGAGTTACAATTCCATAGTTGATTACCCTTGAGTCATCATCACCTTCTGTTAGAGGAAGAAACCTGTTAGATCTTTTAAATCCTAAAACACACTCTTGAACTTGATTAGTACCAAATAACTTCATATGCTTTGTTATTATCAAAACACAAAACCATGGATTGAAACCTTTGAGCCAACACGTATGCTTTAGTTTTTCCTTCTTTATTTCTTTAGTCTAGAAACATACTTCTTCATTCTTTCTCTTTTCATTTTCTCAACTTTGTTTTTCCCATTTTACAACAACATCACCACCATCTTCTTCTTCTAACTAAACTTTTAACATTTCTCTTTCTTTTAAAAACTAAAAATAAAGATTTTAATCAGAGTTAGTAACTTTGAAAGAACTTACCTAAAAGATTCTATCGCAGTCTCTCCTTATAGGTCATGACCCGCATAACCACTGGCTTTAGTGGTAATATTGAGCAACCTAGCACGTTTTCTAAGCTTTTATTTTTTTGTGCAGGTTCAGACTCGATCACTTTCCTTCTCTAATATCCAGAAGAATTCAAAGCATTCAAAGATCTCAACCAACTTTGTTCTTTCGACTTTCCTTTTACAGGCTTCAACAAACGAAAGAGCGGGGCATCTGTAGTAGTCAAAAATTGACCCTCAGTAAGATGCTGACACGTGTCCAAGCAACCAAATTTCTCTTTTGAAGTTTCCGCAATAATCAATTGCCTCCATTATTTCGGACCCTCTCGAGAGCATTCACAGTTCCCAGAATCACTCCAGATTGAACTTAAATCAACCTCTAAAGCTCCGCCACCCAAACTATCCCGGAATAAACCCCTTGCCCTGAAGGCGTCACTCTCCGGAATCACTTACAGTCCAACATTTTCGACTTCACCCGAAAGTCGCCAATAACAACCGTCGAGATTGTCTCCTGCAAACACGTCGCCTCTCCTCTCTCACATTGAAAGCATGTAACGCCCATGTGTTCAAAGCAGACAATTATGGATAATGATGAAATTTCCTGCATGCAATTTCAACCATCACGCCATCAATTGCGGGGCTGTTACAACAAATCTGCACATAAAGATCGTGCAATTACACATATCTTGCCAGCGCCCCATCCGCCTGGGGAAAGAGTTCAGTACAAATAGATCTTCTTCTCCAGCTAGAAGGGGGACTTTTGGGGCCTTTCATCCAATCCTGCTCAAAAAAATACCAATGCATACATGTAATTCCTGTAAAACGATGAGTTATAGTGAATTTTCTTCCTTCTCCTCCTTATGATTTTTGTCGGTTTGGCTTTCCACGTAAAAATATCGTGTCTTCATCTACTTTCGGTGTAGTGTTTGTTATTTTGCACCTATACCTGAAACACACACTCTCGTTTGTAGTGTGGATCAACCGTCTGATCCCTCACAGCAAAAAAATCAGTTGATATACTTATTAATTTTAGATCCTTAAGGATCCATATATCAAAACACCAAATTATATTAGTTTTTGGAATTTAACCCCGCCAAATAAGCCACATGATACAAGGAAGGAATCAAATCCGAAAATTCAAGTCAAATTTGATCAGATTATCGGGTTATTAGCTCCTATTGCAAACTCTATATAGCTTTTCAAAATCATTGATATTTATGAAATCCCATCAAATGATTATAGTTAGCAATTTGGATCCATGATTATAGTTAGCAATTTGGATCCCAAATTAGTGGGTGAGAGAAGGGTGTTAAGTTTTTTGGTAAATTTTGCCTCATTTTTTAATTCCCATAACCTTCTTCTTCTTTTTTTCTGTTTCCTTAGAGAATAATTCATGTAGTCATTGCTTAGAACCCAACAGGCCATGAAAAGTCAGCCCATACTTAGCCCCACCACCTAAAAAAAAAAGCCCATATAGAAAAGAAGAAGACACTGTGATGACAAAATATAAAAGGTAAATAATTAGTTATTAAAAAAAACCTCAGAGCTAAAAAAAATAATAGCCTATTCTTTGACGAGGGTAATAATTATATGGTACAACTTTTCCAAAGTGAATGCAATCAAGTGAAAGGAGAAAGTTACTAGTATTATACAGTAGTCTTTTCTTTTCTTTCCAATGATAAAGTTATTATTATATTATGATTATAATTTGAGAAATTAATATGGGTGTAGTGCAAGTCCGATAGAGTGATTGAGGCAACATAGAATCCGTCAGGGCCTTTCTTCTCACTGTATCTTATGAGAGAGAGAGAGAGAGAGAGAGAGTGAGTGAAGGGAAGGACATGATGGAGGTGGTTGATGCCGGGTTCGGTTCATGTGTGTGAGCCACACACACATACAATAAGAGGGCCAATCCGATGTTGACACGTGGATTTGAACTCTTATAATCCCTTATAATATGTGTGTGAGGCCCACACACATAACATATTATAAGAGGATCAGTCCACGTGTCAACGTCGGATTGGCCCTCTTATTGTATGTGTGTGTGTGGCTCACACACATGAACCGAACCCGTTGATGCCCACGGCTTTTAGAATCGTTGTCTCAGCGGCAATGACAGTGGCAATGGTAACAGCGATCGCGATGATGGGAGATGTCAATCCAAAAACAACATTACCTGGAACATGATGTTCAGTGGTGTAGTGAGGACTTTGAACTTGAGGGAACTCAACTTTATACTAATTAAAATTTTCACTGGTCAGTCTTGAGAAAACGGCCAAACAGTGCTAGATGTAAGATCTTTTTTCAATATAGACGTAATAGATTAGTATTATGCTTGTAATCTTATTTTTTTTTTGAAGGAATGTGAATGTAACAGTGCGTGTGTGTGTGTGTATAGAGAGAGAAATAGAGAGAACTTGTGAAGTTCCGAAAGGATCCGAACCTGATTCCTTCCCGCTCAAATACTAACTCCGACATTCAAATACAAGATTCACTCCGTTGAAGTTGATCTATATTATTTAAAGTAACTAAAAATTAAAAATCAAGTGTTTTGAATACTTTTTACCCATCCATCAGACAACGCAAAAGTAGTAAGTTGGTTAGATCTATGTCTTTAGACATACAAATTCTCGATCCGACTATTTGATCATGATCTAAACATTTAAAAAAAAAAAAAACCTACAAACCAATTTTGTTAGGTTTCAAATGTTCTACGCCGTTAAACTAACCAACTCACCATTTAGGCCGTCCGTTTTCCTCCTACTTGATGTATGAGCAAAAAGTATTTAAAATATTTGATTTTCGGTTTATAAATACTAGAAATAATATAAATCGACTTTAATGGAATGGATCTTATATTCGGATGATGTATGGTTGTATTTGAGTGGGAAGAATCCTTCCAGAACTACACAAGTCTTTATATATAGAGAGAGCGAGAGAGACTTGTGTCATTCCGGAAGGATTCGAGACCGAAGCCTTCCCACTCAAATATAACCCTACGACATCAAAATGAAAGGTTCATTCCGTTGAAATTGATCTACATTAACTAAAAATCAAAAATCAAATATTTTGAATACTTTTTTTTCATTAATCAAGTAGGCAAAAAATGGACAGCCGAAAATAACATATTACTTAGATCTACATCTTTAGACATACAAATTCTCGATCCGACTATTTCATCATGATCTAACTAAAAATCTCACCAATTTTTGTTAGATTTCAGACATTCTACATTGTTAAACTAACCAACTTGCTATTTTGGCCATCCATTTTGCGCTTATTTGATAGATGGTTAAAAAGTATTAAAAATACAAGTTTTGGATTCTAGATACTTGAAATAATATAGATCAACTTCAACGGATGTGGATCTTTCATTCAGATGTTATAGGATTGTATTTGAGTGGGAAAGATTCGGCTTCAAATTCTTTCAGAATGACACAAGTCTCTCTCTCTCTCTATATATATCACCAATGTCGTGTTTTATACAAAGTTTTCCCATTCGGTTTTATTGATGTATTCAATACATTTCTCAAGCTTTCAGTTCATGACAGATTCAAGATTTTTTTTATCGACATAGATACATTATTTCAGTCCACTCACGAGTGACACAATTTATATCATAATCTCAATTGATATATGTTATCAAAGTATATATTTGCATCAATTTTTAAGGATATCAATTGTGAAATGAGCCGAGAGTTTTTTTGGATATCATGATTATCAAGTTTACACCATGATTAACACCATAACACAATGATAAACAAGTTTATACAATTTACATCATAATTAACAAGTTTCCGATAGGATATGGGAATGAAATGTCAAGGTTCAACTATAGAAATCAAGCGAGATCAAGAGGGAAATTTTACTCACTCTTGATTCGGCGATTTTTTGATATCGACGGAGCTTATGTAATCATCGCAACAATTTTCAATTTATATATATATATATATATATATATTGAAGGTACACCTAGAGGGGGGGTGAATAGGTGTACAGCTAATCTAATGAACAATAGAGCGAAATTAAAAACTTAATGCAACACACTTAGTGTAACCAAGAGTGTAGCCGAATTCTCGGTGAAAGGCTCTGGACTAACTCCTCTGAATTCCTCTAAATAAGAGTTGAGATGCTATGTAAAGCTCTCTTGGTTAAACACAAGTATGGGCACACACAAACAATATAAACATGTATATGATATGACAATATGAATGCTGTTAGCCCAAAGGCCTTCCACCCTAGTTTTGATGATGATTAACTCATGTAGTTATGTTTACTAATAATCTTGTGTTGTTTAAGTTTCAGATCATTAACCAAGATATTAGTTGGTGATTAGCTTCAACAAGGAGTTTAGAAGCTTTTCATAGTGATTCCAGGGCCAAAGCTTCAAGATCACACATTGCCTAGCCCATGGATGGAGTTTTAGAGCAAGTCTACTTGAAGATGAAGATCATCAAGAAGACTTAGGTATCCATAGTTTAGATAGTGTGTTTAGATCCATTTGTAAAGCTTAGTATAGTTGATATGCTCAAGTGCACAAACACACACGTTTCATGTTTTGGATTTGGTTTTCATGAATAGTAGATCAAAACAAGTTTACTTTATTTCTATGTATATTAGATATGTTCTAAATATACATACATGCTTTAAACTTGCTAGACAAACTTATTTTGACTATCCTATTCATGTATTGAAAAATCAAGTTTGATAAAAATACAAGTTTTGTTTTTGATAAAATTTGCAAGACTCAAAAATGAATTGATTTGATTGATATATGTCTTGAAATTTTTATCACTTGTTTGTGTTTTAATATAGAATGCTAAAACAAGTTTTGTGGATTTTTAGAAGTGTTAAAAATTTTTAGAAAAATATTTTACAGTGTTTTCTGACCCAGTTTTCTGTTCCAGGCTTCAATCAGTCGACTAAGTCAACTGACCTACTCGACTAGGCTGAAGTCGGTCGACCGGGTCGGTCGACCGACGTGCACAAATCTGTGCACGTTTGGAGTCACTGGGGCGGTCGACCGTCCGGGTCAACCGGTCTGAGAGCAGTGCTCTCTGTTTGTTTGGGTCGACCGGGCCGGTCGACCGTGGTTGCCCAACGGTCACATTTTTGACCGTTGGCGGTCGACCGGGCCGGTCGACCGCTGCCTGTCAGAGCTGCCAGCTCAGCTCTAACGGCTAGTTTGTATTGGGGCTACATATACCCCATCTCTTCATAATTTTTGTAGAAGTTTTTAAGAGCAAAAATTCCAGACCTTCTTAAGTGTTTTTAAAGAGTTTTCAAAAGTATTTGGGGCTTTAATCTTTCAATCTTTATTGTTTTGGGTTTTTAGAAAATCAAAGAAAACTAGGTTTTTGGGAGATTGTATTGATTTTCATTTTCTATCATTTACAGAGATTTCCCTAGTAGTTTTTCTTTGTTGCTTGTTTCCAAAAACACCTTGTTTTCACACTTGAGCTATCATACTATCCTAATCTATTAGGATCCTTGTTTTGTGAAAAAGAGAGAAAAGAGAAGTGTTTGAGGTTAAGCCTCTAAGTTGTAAACCCTCCTTGCTTTTATTGTATCCCTCTTTGGTAGAGGTTGATCAGAGTGGTATTGAGTTTGGATCCCTCTTCGGTAGAGGTGATTGTGTTGGTTGTATTGGCTACGGGCCTTATCCCTCTTCGGTAGAGGTGGATTGTGGTTGTATTGCCTCGGTGGCATTGAGAGAGGAGTTCGGTACTCCTATAGTGGATTGGAAATCCTACACGGTGGTGTAGGCGGGGATGTAGAGCTAGGGGCTCGAACCTCGAAACATATCCGTGTGTTTGCATTTGATCCAATATCTCTCAACTCTCTCTCTCATTTATTTGTGCAAAGCATCATACTTCATTCATATCATATTTGCTTGTGTTGAGCATAATTCATATTATCATATCATATCTATTTGCTTGTGTTGTGCCTTGCATAATTCGCATTGCTATATCTTTTATATGCTTGGTTGTTTGTGTGTGCCTCACTTGTACTTAATCAACAAGAGCTTCACATAGCACCTCAACCCATTCAAGGGGAATCAAGAGGAGTTAGTCCAGAGCCCTTCACGGGGAATTCGGCTACACTTGTTGATTGTATTAAGTGTGTTGCAATAATTTACATTAGCTTTCGCATTTAGCGCACTTAGTTTTGCATTTAGTTCTAGATTAGCACTTACACCTATTCACCCCCCCTCTAGGTATTTTTTCTATTGGTATCAGAGCTAGTGCTCCTGATATTAGGCTTAACATCCTAGGAGTGAAATCCATTTGCTTGCTAATCTATTGTTTGCATTTGCTTGTTTGCACACATATAGTTTACCATGGCTTTCATGACCCCACCTATGTTTGACCCTTCCAACATTCATGTTTGGAAGATTAGGATGACCGTTTATTACAAACCTTAGGACATAAAGTTTACCTTGCCATTACCAAGGAATCCTTCCTTAATGATAGCAATCATATAGGGGCCAATGCACAAGCCCTTGAGGCCATTAGAAGCACACTTTCAAAAGAATATCTTATACATGTTTCTAATATTGATTCCGCTTTTGTAGTGTGGAATATGTTGACAACAACCACCACCTCCAAGCTTCAAGAACAAATTCAACTGGAGGAGTCTAGTGGAGAATCCGATTCTCAATGCTTAATGATCCAAGGGAATGACTCCCTTGAGGTACAATCGGAAACCCACTTAGATAGTGATGATTGTTCTAGTTCTTCATGTGATAATTATGATGCCCATGCTTTGAATGAAGAACTTTCAATTGTTTGTGAAAAATTGATTGAAAAATATAAAGTTTTGAAAAGAAAAGTCTAGGAATTGAAAAAGAAAATAAAGATTTGTATTCTAAACTTAACAATGTTTTGCAAGAGAAGGTTGAGGTCTATAATGAAAGGGATTCATTGAGATCTCAATTGGAACTTGCACTAAAAGAAAATGAATTTTTAAAATCTAAAAATGATTGCCATGTTATTTTGAAGAAAAATGAAAATTTGTTTTCAAAAATTGATTTTGTTTTAAAAGAGAATGTTGCTTTGAAAAATAAAATTATTTCTATTTCTAATGATTTAGATGTGTGTTTAAAGAAAAATATTGTTTTGTAAAATAATATAGATGCACATGTTTGTCATGCTAGTGTAGCTTCTTCATCTAGTCTACCTAATGCATGTACCTCTTCTTCTAAGATTAATGATGATATTTGTATGTTAAAGAAGAGAGTAGATTGTTTGGGCTCCACTATGAGCCAATGTGCCATGAACCACACACGCTTGGAATCCTTGGTTCGAAAGAAACAAGTTCCAACTTTTATGCATGCACACCCTCCACGGCATACACATGCTTCTCACGGACACACCCATCACCATATGTATGCTCATGTGTACACATGTACACATTGTGGTCGTAAGGGCCACCTTGCTAAATTTTGCTTTGATAGATTACATACTTCAAATTTAGCAAAGAACTTTGTTTGGGTTAGAGAAGGTACTAACCCCCTTGGACCCAAAAGAGTATGGGTACCAAAGACCACCCCTCCTATTGTTTATGATGTAGGTGTGGGATCTCACATGACGTGAGAGTGATGACACCTTGGAGTGGATGCGTTCCGGACTTAAAAGGAAATCAATTGGATGCATCACTTTCAAGGGAAGGTTTGGTGGAGAGGACCACCTTTGTTTTGGAGAACTAGAGCGGTGCCCTCATTGGTTTTGGTATCGAAACTCTAACTCCTTATGTTTACATGCTTTCCATGTTTATCTTTCATAGCATGATTTGATGTTTAGTGATCATCATGAATATGCCATGTTAATTAGATTAGTGTTATACTTATTAGTTGGTTGAAACATCCATGTTTTATATGGACTTATATTTTTGTGTTCTCACCTTGGTTAAACTAATTTGTATGACCTAGATCTAATACACATGCATGTACATATTGATCATATATGATTTGTATTTCATATCTTTGATGTTTATAGCATGTTTCATTATTTGGTGATTATTATGATAATGCCATGCTCATTAGATCCTTGACATGCATGTATAGCATTTTGAGACACCCATGTTTATATGGACCCATATTTTGTGTTCTCACCGTTTGTTTTAGCTATCATGTTTATCATGGGTTTAATAACATGCGAATTTGCATAATAATCATGTTTAAGTTTATCATGTTAATATTTATCGTGTTTTATGCTTCATGTGTTGATTACATGTTTAGATGTTAGTTTTCATTAAGACTAGGTATATATTCGTGCATATAGTGGGCCACAATAAATCTATATATGTTTGAGCTTGAATGCTTATTTGAACCCATTAGATGTGCTAATATAGTCTAGTTTTGATGATTCATACATTTCAAACTTGTATTCCATTTTTGGATTTGTTTTATGAGTTTTCACTTCATGTATATGTTTTTATTGCCAACTTTAAGATATACATGTATACCCCTTGAGTCATTTGCCTTTCATGCAAATCTATATATGGACTCAATTGTGTTTAGGGATATGTATGTATACTTATTATGTTGACAATTCATACATATACCTTGAAATGAAATTTGTTTTGGTGAAGATTTAGTTTTTCTTGCTTTTGTGTTTAATTGTTTAACTTCATGTATATGTCTATCATGTCCAAACTATTAGATATACATGTTTATCCTTTTTGAGCCACGTGCCTTAATGCTTATATTTTGTGGACTCGTTGTGTTTTGGATATGTATGTATATTTTAATTTGTACTTGACATACATATGCCATGAAGATTAAATAAGTTTTGATGATTTTCGTGTTTTCAATGTTTAAGGAATAATTGAGCTTAATTGAATATTTTCATGATTATGATATTCACACTTTATTTGTACACTCATAGTTATTGCTTGCTCATGTTTTGTATTCATGAGTCATATTTATGCCTAATTGAATTAGAGTGTTGATTATCATGTGGATTTCATGTTTTATCAAAATTATTTTTAGTTTATTCCTTACTTGAAGGATTTCACACTAGTTAACAAGTTTTTCATTTTGACTAGTTCGTATTCTTCAATTTGGTAGTGATTTTCAAACAAAACTACATTTTCAAATCTATTTTTGAAAACCCCTACCATCCAAGGGCGGTTGAAGGGAGATCATGTTCATGTATGCCTTACTATGAAAATCATTTTAAACTTGATCATGATTGGGAGGATTAGTTATATGAGTTATACCATGCTTTTATTGTTATGTCAATTGGTATCATTGAACTCTTTCAATTGCTATCATTTGATCTTTTTGTATACTCATATGTTTATTGTGTATGTATATTTTCAATTGGTATCATCTATTGGTGATTGGTACTCATTCTATTTCATACACATATACTTGTTTTATTTGTGCTTAAGATATAAATTTTTTACAAAATCTTGTGTATGCTAGTGCTTGAGCTTCAATTTTGTTTCAATTGATTACTTTTAAATTGGTATCAAGCCCATGTATCATTTTAGTTGGTATTTCATAAAGGGGGAGAAAATTTGATTTTGTCTTTCAATTGGTATTTGTTTCCCACTCCCTTACTTTATGATTGAAAATTTCATATTGGTATCATAGGTTTAATATGAAAATTATTTACAATTGGTATCAAAATTTTGTTTAAACATTCAAAATTTATTATGTTTAATATCAATTGGTATCAAGATTTTTCATGTGTTTTGTTTAAAATTGGTATCAATATTTTTCTTGTTTGTTTCCTTTCAATTGGTACCTTAATTGATTGTCACCCCTTATTGACCTTGTTTTTGTTTTAGACAAAAAGGGGGAGAATATTGTTTTATTGTTTTGATTGACATAATAGAGGAGAAAGATTTTTACCCCTCATCATTATTTATTGTTTTGATTGTTTACCCCTTTGTTGATGATTGACAAAAAGGGGGAGAATAATTTGAGTTTTATATGTGCATACTTATGTTTTTGCATATATTAAGTTTTATTGGTATCTAGAGCATCTAGTGTTTTGTTAATGTTTTATTAATTTAATTGGTATCTAGAGCTTCTAGAATATATTTTATGCATGTTGATGCATACATGTTTATATGCATACTTGTGTTTAGTTTTCTCATGCTTAACAAATAAACAATAGATATGCACATATGTTTTGTTTTGCAAATAGGAGAAAAAGAATTTGAAGAATTTGATATGTGTTATCTCCATACATTTGCATACATATTTATGAGCTTCATTGTCACATATTTTTATTTGTTTATGCATGAGTTAAGGGGGAGCTTCTTTGAAGCTTAACTTTAATCCATGCATATATAACTCCATGAGTTTTGTCATCATCATCAAAAGGGGGAGATTGTTGGCCCAAAGGCCTTCCACCCTAGTTTTGATGATGATTAACTCATGTAGTTATGTTTACTAATAATCTTGTGTTGTTTAAGTTTCAGATCATTAACCAAGATATTAGTTGGTGATTAGCTTCAACAAGGAGTTTAGAAGCTTTTCATAGTGATTCCAGGGCCAAAGCTTCAAGATCACATATTGCCTAGCCCATGGATGGAGTTTTGGAGCAAGTCTACTTGAAGATGAAGATCATCAAGAAGACTTAGGTATCCATAGTTTAGATAGTGTGTTTAGATCCATTTGTAAAGCTTAGTATAGTTGATATGCTCAAGTGCACTAACACACACGTTTTATGTTTTGGATTTGGTTTCATGAATAGTAGATCAAAACAAGTTTACTTTATTTCTATGTATATTAGATATGTTCTAGATATACATACATGCTTTAAACTTGCTAGACAAACTTATTTTGACTATCCTATTCATGTGTTGAAAAATCAAGTTTGATAAAAATACAAGTTTTATTTTTGATAAAATTTACAAGACTCAAAAATGAATTGATTTGATTGATATATGTCTTGAAATTTTTATCACTTGTTTGTGTTTTAATATAGAATGCTAAAACAAGTTTTGTGGATTTTTAGAAGTGTTAAAAGATTTTTAGAAAATATTTTACAGTGTTTTCTGACCCAGTTTTCTGTTCCAGGCTTCAATCAGTCGACTAAGTCAACTGACCTAGTCGATTAGGCTGAAGTCGGTCGACCGGGTCGGTCGACCGACGTGCACAAATCTGTGCACGTTTGGAGTCACTGGGACGGTCGACCGTCCGGGTCGACTGGTCTGAGAGCAGTGCTCTCTGTTTGTTTGGGTCGACCGGGCCGGTCGACCGTGGTTGCCCAACGGTCACATTTTTGACCGTTGGCGGTCGACCGGGCCGGTCGACCGCTGCCTGTTAGAGCTGCCAGCTCAGCTCTAACGGCTAGTTTTGTATTGGGGCTATATATACCCCATCTCTTCATAATTTTTGTAGAAGTTTTTAAGAGCAAAAATTCCAGACCTTCTTAAGTGTTTTTAAAGAGTTTTCAAAAGTATTTGGGGCTTTAATCTTTCAATCTTTATTGTTTTGGGTTTTTGGAAAATCAAAGAAAACTAGGTTTTTGGGAGATTGTATTGATTTTCATTTTCTATCATTTACAAGAGATTTCCCTAGTAGTTTTTCTTTGTTGCTTGTTTCCAAAACACCTTGTTTCCACACTTGAGCTATCATACTATCCTAATCTATTAGGATCCTTGTTTTGTGGAAAAGAGAGAAAAAGAGAAGTGTTTGAGGTTAAGCCTCTAAGTTGTAAACCCTCCTTGCTTTTGTTGTATCCCTCTTTGGTAGAGGTTGATCAGAGTGGTATTGAGTTTGGATCCCTCTTCGGTAGAGGTGATTGTGTTGGTTGTATTGGCTACGGGCCTTATCCCTCTTCGGTAGAGGTGGATTGTGGTTGTATTGCCTCGGTGGCATTGAGAGAGGAGTTCGGTACTCCTATAGTGGATTGAAAATCCTACACGGTGGTGTAGGCGGGATGTAGAGCTAGGGGCTCGAACCTCGAAACATATCCATGTGTTTGCGTTTGATCCAATATCTCTCAACTCTCTCTCATTTATTTGTGCAAAGCATCATACTTCATTCATATCATATTTGCTTGTGTTGAGCATAATTCATATTGTCATATCATATCTATTTGCTTGTGTTGTGCCTTGCATAATTCGCATTGCTATATCTTGTATATGCTTGGTTGTTTGTGTGTGCCTCACTTGTACTTAATCAACAAGAGCTTCACATAGCACCTCAACCCATTCAAGGGGAATCAAGAGGAGTTAGTTCAGAGCCCTTCACGGGGAATTCGGCTACACTTGTTGATTGTATTAAGTGTGTTGCAATAATTTGCATTAGCTTCCGTATTTAGCGCACTTAGTTTGCATTTAGTTCTAGATTAGCACTTACACCTATTCACCCCCCTCTAGGTGTTTTTTAAAATGCAATGCTCAAACGTAAGAGAGAGAGTTAGAGAAAGTGGATCAATCGTAAAGACCAATATATGTTTTGAGGTTCGAGCACACAGCTCTACGTCCCCGCCTTCACAGAGAAGGATTTTCACTAACTTGTCCACACAGGACTTCCCACACAGAGAACCTCTGCTGAGGATTTGGTGCAAATACAATCGGGAGTACACAACTCCTCTCTCAACCAATACAACCTCTCACTAGAGGCAAGGCACAAACAAATCACCTCTACACTTAGAGGGATAGGCACTTAGCCAAACAACAAATCAATCACCTCACACTTGAGGGATTCCAACACAATCTCTACCTCTCACTAGAGGGAGTCAAATACCACTTCCACAATCATCTCACACTTGAGCGATTCCAACTCAATCACCTCTCACTAGAGAGATATCACAATTAATGGAAGGTTTACAACTTGGTAGTCTAACAACCACAAACCAATTCCTCTTCTCACAAAACAAAGATCTTATAGATAAGATAGAATGACAAGCTCAAGTGTGAGAAATAAAGAGTTTGGAAATCAAAATCACAAAGAAAAACTCTTGGGAAAACTTCTAGAAAGATACAAAAATGAAGATCAAAATCAATCCCAAAGACTTTCTTTTTCTTTGAATTTTCCAACCCTTTTAAAACAAATAAAGATCAAATCTTTAAGTTTAAAAACTCTTTTGAAAACTTGTGTTAAAACACTTAGGAAGATAGAAATTTTTGCTCAAAAAATTGTTGTTGAAAACAACCGAGAAATGGTGTATTTATAACTCATTTCAAAATTTGCCCGTTGGCAGCTGAAAAGGGCCAGAATGCCTTTCCGGTCGACCGGCCAACGGTCAAAAATTTGACCGTTTAGCCCTCCGGTCGATCGCCCGGTCGACCGTGCCAGATTCAGAGAGCAACTGCTCTCTGGCCGTCGACCGCCCGGTCGACCAAAGCGGGATACAAAGAGCAGAGCTCTCTGCTCGGTCGACCAGAGGCTTTTCCAAAGAGCAGAGCTCTCTGGCAGTCGACCCAGTCGGTCGACCGGCCTCCCCAGCTTGGCTACGTGCACGCTCTGTGCACGTTGGTCGACCGGCCCGGTCGACCGCTCATTGCTACGGTCGACCGGTCCAGTCGACCGGCAGCCAGCCAGTCCAGCTAATATGGGTCTTAAAAACTTAGGTTTTTATCCTTAATTAAATCCCATAAAATCACATAAATTTCACAAAAATCAGTTCATGTTATATCTTTGAAATACAAACATGTTTGAGTAAAAATCAAATCATGTTACAAATATTTTGAACCATTTTGTGACTTGGAAAATTTGCCTTAAACCAAATTCTGTATTTTCCAAAACTTGAATTTTTGAAATGGAAATCTGATTTTTTCAAAACACATGTTAATACAAAAACATGATATTTAAACAACTTTGAAGCATATAGTATATGAATAGAATCTAATATACATGAAAGATATTATATCTATGTTTTGACATTAAATTCAAAAATAAGTTTTGTCTAAATACAAAACTCCAAACACATGAATAGTGTATCAAAATACGTTTTCTAAATAGATGAAGCATATATGTATATAGATCAAATCTAGTATACATTAAACTATGTAAACTTGTTTTGATTCTATCTATTCATGAAAACCAAGATCGGTTAAACTGAAAACCAAAACCAATAAACATAAAACTTAAAACAAGTGTGTGTTGTGAACTTGAGCATATCACACTATCTAATCTTTACAGTGGATCTAAACTAAATCTTAGACTAAACAAACTGAAGTCTTCTTGTCGAACATCGTCTCCAAGTTGACTCAATCCAAACGCAATTCCCCGAGCTTGACTCCAGCCGAGTGCTAGATATGAACTTGACGCTCGAGCTTTTGAATCACCATGTGAAAACTCCAAAACACCTTTATTGAAGCTAATCACCTACTAATATCTTGATCAAATATCTGAAACTAAATATCACAAGATTATTAGTAAACTATAACTACATGAGTTAATCATCATCAAAACTAGAGTGGAAGGCCTCTGGGCCAACACACACACACACACACATATGGGGTTACTGTACCTCAGCCGCCAGCTAAGAGAGTTTCTCAGCTGGCGGGACGTGGCAACATAATAGCCACGAATTTGACATTAATTTTGGCGGACAAAAACCAAAAAATTCCCGGCTGAGTTAGTATCAGTCACTTCAACAATCGCTTTGACGAAAATACCCTCCCTCACAACTTTTTACTGTATGTAAAACCTTTCCTTTTAAAAATTTTACAGATCTAAATTTTCAATTGATCAATCTGAAAAGATTAGTGCCATTGTTTCTCAATATTTCTTAGTTTTTGTAAAAAATATCTGCTAAAGATAGCTCCAAAGAAATCATCCGCGGAAAAAGGTAATAGGGAAATCCAGAAATTTTTTTTAAGGGTTTGTAAATTTTAGTAGTTATTTTTTTTCAAGATTTGATTCCATTTTTAATTTTTTTAGAAATATTCCTATTTTAACTTAACTTAAATTAAAAGTGTCTGATTAACTGTATTCTTACTAAATTTTTTTGATTTTTTTAATTCTCTAGTTTTTTGGTTTTTAAAAAAAAATATTTAAATAACTTTTTTTAAAACTTGCGTCCATGGTCCCAAATAAGAGAGAAAGATTCGCAAACTTACGATCATGGATCGCTTTTTAAATTTTTAAATTTTGTAACCCAGCGACCAAGGTCAATTTTTTTTATTCCCTTTTATGTCGACTTGGGTCGCAGTTGCCGGAATTAGCGTTTTAGGTCTATGCGACCTTGGTCGCAGACATTCAAAAAATATTTGTTTTAAAAATTTTTTACTTTCGTTTTTTTAAAAATTTTTTTACTAAAACTCTGCGACTGATATTGCAATTTTCCCATTCGTTCTCTCCTTTTTGAGAGTATGGTCGCAATCTGTTACCTAGGTTAGCGTGATTGAATATTGTGACTCTGGTCGCAGTATGATGATACAAAGGTTCCTTCATTATAAATTATTTTGGTTAATTATAAAAGGATTAACTGGACACTGATATATTACACTGCGACCTTGGTCGCTGTATGAATAAACAAAGTATATAAATGGTGAATTATTTTGTTTAATTATAAATTTGCGACCGAAGCCGCAGTGTTAAATATTATTGCGACCTTGGTCATAGTGTATTATAATTTTTTAAAGTCTGCTGCGATCAAGATCGCAGTCTTATTTTCTTTTACTTCTTTAAATAAACGTACTGCGACCTGATATTTTATACTAATGTTTTTAATGTTTCTGCATCTATAGGTAAATAAGAAGTGAAGGTTCGTCCTATGAGATCGAGCCTAAAGCCTATGTGCGATTTCATTAGAAAATTCAAAAAGCACATTCAGGCCGATTTCCTAGATGTGATGAAGGAGACCCGTTTAACCCAATCTTCATGGCCTTCTACAATGAGGAGTTTGAAGCTGAAAAAGGTCTGAAATCAAACATCGGTGTGCTGAAAATTATAGACCAGTATAATAGGGATACAAGGACCTTTAGAATTGGGGGCAAAGAAATTGAGATAACAGTGGAGGATGTTACCCTAACTTTTGGTCTACCTATCAATGTGGCGGATTTTATTATGAATAAAACCTGTACAATGAAGGACAGAGGGGATATAAAATATTATTTTCCTAATATAAAGAAGACCACAAAAGTATCCATTGAAGAAGCTTTGAGCTTTCAGACATTTCTCCATGTGAATTCAGATCCTACAAAAAAAATTGCTAAACTAAATAAAAACAAATAATTGAATATCAAACGTCTGAACTATAATAACTAAAACTGCAACCAAGGTCAAGTTTTTTTTGGTTTTTAAAAAAATATTTAAATAATTTATTTTAAAACTTGTGTCCATGGTCCCAAATAAGAGAGAAAATTCGCAAACTTGCGATCATGAATCGCTTTTTAAATTTTTAAATTTTGTAACCCAGTGACCAAGGTCAATTTTTTTTTCATTCCTTTTATGTCGACTTGGGTCGCAGTTGTCGGAATTAGCGTTTTAGGTCATGCGACCTTGGTCGCAGACATTTAAAAATTATTTGTTTTAAAATTTTTTTCCTTTCATTTTTTAAAGGTTTTTTTTACTAAAACTCTGCGACTGATATCGTAGTTTTGCCGTTCGTTCTCTCCTTTTTGGGGGTATAGTCGCAAATCAGTTACCTAAGTTAGTGTGATTGAATATTGCGACTCTGGTCGCAGTATGATGATACAAAGGTTCCTTCATGGTAAATTATTTTAGTTAATTACAAAATTGCAGTGTGACCTTGGTCGTAATGTATTATATTCTACTAAATTGGATTAACTGGACACTGATATATTACACTGTGACATTGGTCGCTATATGAATAAACAAAGTATATAAATGGTGAATTATTTTGTTTAATTATAAATTTGCGAACCAAAGTCGAAGTGTAAAATATCATGACGACCTTGGTCATAGTGTGTTATAATTTATTAAAGTCTGCTGCGATCAAGGTCGCAGTCTTATTTTCTTTTATTTTTTTAATAAACGTACTGCGATCTGGTATTTTATACTAATATTTTTAATGTTTCTGCATCTATAGGTAAACAAGAAGTCAAGGTTCATCCTATGAGATCGAGCCTAAAGCCTATGTGCGATTTCATTAGAAAATTCAAAAAACACATTCAGGCTGATTTTGTAGATGCGATGAAGGAGATCCCGTTTGCCCCAATCTTCATGGCCTTCTACAATGAGGAGCTTGGAGCTGAAAAAGGTCTGAAATCAAACATCAGTGTGCTGAAAATGTAGACCAGTATAATAGGGATACAAGAACCTTTAGAATTGGGGGCAAAGAAATTGAAATAACAGTGAAGGATGTTGCCCTAACTTTTGGTCTACCTATCAATGGGGCGGATTTTATTATGAGTAAAACCTGTACAATGAAGGACAGAGGAGTTATAAACATTATTTCCCTAATATAAAGAAGATCACGAAAGTATCCATTGAAGAAGCTTTGAGCTTCCAGACATTTCTCCATGTGAATTCAGATCCTACAAAACAAATTACTGAACTAAATAAAAACAAATAATTGAATATCAAATGTCTGAACTATAATAACTAAAACTACGACCAAGATCGCAAAAGTAAAGAAATTGATAACTTCTGAATAATAGACTGCGACAGTAGTCGCAGTTTTCCGTATGTCTAGGTTTTTTTAAAAACGTGAATAATAACTTTGTAACTCTCTCATTAGTATATGCTGCGACCTTAAGTCATAGTTCTTAAAATTTAGTGTATGAGATAGATATAATTGACATGGACACGTGTCAAAAATATGAAAAAAATAGGACTGCGACTAAGGTCGCAGTTATAAAGCTAGCTTTGACAACCGAAAAAATGTTTTTAATACAAAATTTGACCGTGGTCGTAGTTAGTAAAATATAGTGTATTAAATTAGTGGTCGCAGTTCATAAATCTATTAATTTAAATAGGTGCGACTGATATCGCATTTAACAAATACGTTACACATAAATCTTCTAAATTTAAGAAATTGTGGGAAAAAATTGATAAAATAATAACCTCTTG